>JAAAKG020139013.1:0-12479 GCA_010014905.2 Druon quercuslanigerum
TGTGAGTGCGGCAGCCATAACAGGACTGACGTGCCCTGGCGCCACCTACCTCTAGCTTGACAGTGAAAGAACCTCATGCAATTTCTTGTATGATTTCTTATGTGATTTCTCATGTGATTTTTGGGTAACTTTTCAATGAAATGTGATTTCCGATGTGATTTCTTATGTGATTCTTATGCAAATTTTGATTTGATGAAATGTGATTTCCTATGTGATTTCTTATATAATTTCTCATGAGATGCGATTTTTGTAAATCTTAACTACGAAATGTAACTTCTTGTGAGATTCTGTTATGCAATAGTGATGCGTGATTATTTTAATCGATTTTAACCTGTGCGATTCTCGATATGCGATTTCCCAGGTAATTTTGGGTTTGAAACACAATTTTTCTTAATATTTAGACATTATTGTGGCTTGCGAATCATGCTGTGTTAAATATGTGAGCATCCTGTGATAGAAAGTTAATCCTTTCTATGCGCAGGAATCTAGGGCGTTAGATTTAAATTAGGCAAAAAATTCGATTTCTATGTTCATGAATTCTCAATGATGGTCATTATTATTCTTAAGTTTTGATAGCTAAGAATCTAAAATAAATGTATACGTAGTTCGCTGATTAGATTCGCGGATTCTATCGTTCTTTTGCAGTTGACTACGACGTTTAAATTGTTCTTTTATATTACTTCAGTAAACATTCGTCGTATTCAGACGAATAGATTGGGAAGTGCATTTACGTACTATGGACTAGCCATACTCATAGTGAAATATACTGAAAAGTATTATTTCAAGGCATAATGACTCTTAAAATAGAAAACTACAGATATATAAGAGAGACGGATAAGGCTTCCTCTACAAAAAGAATGAGGAACTAATTAAAGGCCAGTGTTGATTTCTCACTTTGAAACTCAGAAGCGAATAGAAGTGTGAGTGTACACAATATTAGAATCTCTATTGTCATTATATGCAATAGGAGAGCTGAATCTACGCTTCGACTAACAAATGTATACATTTTGATTATAAATGCATTCAACTTTCTTTATGCATCGTATCTATTATTTTCAGCTTAGTCTTATGCAAGATAAGAGCGAAAAACATATGTAAAGACAAAAAAGAACTATTCAACTTAATGTATTTTTATTATTTTATATTAGTATACTTACATCTTCGAACCACATTATTGGGAAAACGATGTCTGGGAAGGAAGCAACCTGCTTAATGTCTCTCACTTGACTCACAGCAAGATTAATTTGAATACGGGCCCTTGCTCTCAGAGCTGTGCCCATTGTCGGCTGTACATCGATGAAGAGTTGATGCTTTTCTGGATCAGGCGCAGACACGCCAATTACTGCTTCTCGTAGCGAGGGGTCCGCTAAAATATAAAATATTGAATTAAAATTAAAAAATATATATCCATAAATGCTATAAATAAAGAAAATATGTATGTTTAAATTCAACCAAAATGGCTAAAATGAATAACCCTTATCATGCATTTAAAGAAAGAATTGGAATCAGAAATCAATTAATTTATTATTTTTAAACTCACTACCCGTACAACAATGGTAATCATAATACTGTAAAGAGACATGTATATACTGTGCGGATTTTCTTGAAATAATGTACTTTCGCCCTTCCCTCTCATAAAAACATATAATCCGCTATGAACAAATCGAGCTCTGTATTTTCATCTCTTAATACGAAACCATCCAAGTACACATGATTCCAATACAAATAATGAAACTTTTGTTTATTAATTTTTTCTACCAAATATTATTTTCAACAGTTTGTGGCATGTAAGCCCAGGGGTTTTCCTCATTATCAAAAATAGTAAAATTTTCCTTTAAAATCGACATTTAAAACTCAAGCATTCCCTAACTAAACAGATTATATATAAAAAATGTTAATAATAAAATAATTAGAAATACATTTTTCACAGGGAAAATGAATTATAAGCATCTGGTAATTAGGAGCAGTCATAAAATAACAAGCACGTGTAACTGAAGATTACAGAGGAGCGTTAAAGTGATTTCACTGGGATGAAGAAAGAAAGTAAGAGCGAAAAGTGATTAAAATGACTTTGCAAAACAATCTCTCGCAACAAAGCAATATTACGTGTGAACATCATTTCTCTTACTCCCACGCCGTAAATTTTTGTTAAAAATAGATCTCTAGAAAAGAATAAATGTAAACTGCAAAGGTATCTCGGCTAGATAGAGACAACTTGGAGATTTCGTGAAACCGGAAAAGCCAAGCAATAATTTTAGTTATCTATGAACCCAGTTACACCGACGAGCCTACAGTAAGCCTGCCTGGAGTAAGCTTGCTTAAATATGAGAGTCGCACACGTCGAGTCCCTGTGGCTTCTACGCCGATGGAAATAGAGTATTCTCATTGAGCAATACAAATTTAAAATGGTCCGACCCAGTGTTTGACATGTTACTGTCTGAATATAACGTGTTAACGTTACCGTTACTGCGTACAAATTTGTAACGCGTTACTGTTACTTTTTTTAAAGTAACGCGTTACCGTTACTATTCCGTTACTTTTTTAAATTAAATATTTAATACATTATTTTAATGTCCAAAAAGAACCTTAATAATTTGGTACATTTCATTGCAAATTTTAATAAAACTGAATATTATATTTACAATCAGGTAAAGTAATTTAAAAAATACCGAATTTGTCTATAAGGTATTTTGTATTTAAAAAATTATTAAGTTTTTAAATCTATGCTTCAGACTACTTAAGGCTTTCCATAAAAATTCATATTTTTTTAATAGTACCCATTTCTTAAAAATGTCATCGCTTATGCAATGTATTTTGTCTAAAAGTATCCATCCGGCTGTGCAGAACAGTAGGGTCGTCCAAAAATGCATTTTTCTTATTTTTATGAATACCGTAGGAAAAAAGATGTTTTTTTATATTTTATTCAGAATCCTCAATATTAGCTAAATAAAGTTGGAATTCAACATTTCTCTTCACAATTAGCCAAAGAATATAAATAAAATATCACTTTTCAAATATCACCCCTATAAGTCTGTTTTATAGCATCAAAAAAACCCCATAAATCAAACAAATTGGTATTGCGAGATTTTGACACTAATTTAAATTTTTTAATGCTTTTTTCATCAAAATTATTTTTACATAAATTCTTTAAACAATTTAGTATTATCTTTAGCAATTTTATAATAGAATAGAGACAAAAAGTCCCGGTTTTTTTTACAAATTTTCCATTTGTTGTTCAATTTTCAATTAGAGGGAGGTGATAGTTCTTCAATGTTAACAAAAGTAATAGTTTAAACAATTTCTTCTTATTATTAATATTATTCTCTTTGCTTAGTAAAAAAATGTTGCGGGTTTTCATGCATTTTTTAACTACATGTCTATTTTTCATTATAAGTGGCTTAATAATAGATAAGGCTTATAAAAAATAATTGTTTAAACAAATTATTGTTCTTAGTTACTATCTTCATTCACATTAATGACTGATAGTTGCGTTTCTTCGGTAACTTTTACCTTTCTGTCCCTTTTTCACTTAATAAGATAATAATCAATGAAAGTTAACAAAAAAATGGTTTAAACAATTTAATATTATCTATAACAATGTTCTCTTAAAAAAGTGTTAGGAAATTCTGGTTTCTCTAAAATCTTCAACTTTTCTTCGTTGTCTTAGTTATTTAAAAAATAGTAAATAAACATTAGAGAGAACTATATTTTACATAATCTCTTTTTTCACGATAATATTTGGCTGAGATAAAATAGATATTTAAAATATGTGTCAAATTGTCTGCACGGATCATATTGAATACAATTTTCTTTTGGATAAGTTACTGATAGACTTTGGTGAGGGGTCAGAAAGGCAGTAATTGTCTAATTGCTAATTTTGAAGAAAAATGTTGAGTTTTAACTCGATTCAGATAATAAAATGTACAAATTTTAATTTTTAAATTTATTTTTGTGTGGACTCAAACAGATTTCCGGCCGGTATTTATAAAAAAAGAACATTTTTTTGGGCCAACCTACTGAACAGTTTCTAAACAGATGCACTGTTCGTTTAATAATTTTTTTAGATAAGAAAATGTGTGCAGAGAAGTAAGAATGTACATCATCTGATTGGTTTTCTTGACATTGAAACATTTAATGTAATGCTAAACTTATTAAAACATTTTATGAAGTAATGACCGGTAACGTGCGTTACTTTGCATTAACGTTACCAGAAAAATGTAACGCGTTACCGTTACCGTTACATTTTTCTAAAAATAATGCGTTATCGTTACTTTTCTGATAACGCGGTAACAAGTAACGCGTTACTGTCGAACACTGGTCGGAGCACTCATAAAATTACAATGCCTGCATGCCCCAGTAGTTTGCATGTGTTGTAGGAGTTTTTTAAAGTTGTTTTTGTTTTTCGAAATGCAAAATAAATATTGGGCAAAATTTTAGGGAGATGTAAAGATCCGATATATCAAGAAATGTAAAAAATTACAAACTTTGGTCCGTATACTTTTACAGGTATAGATTTTAGTGAAAATGTGAGTGCAGTGACCTCGGTCACTACAGTGGATATAGTGTCATATTTTGTTCAATCTCACCGTTTTTACACCACAAAACAAGTAAAATCATATAAAAGTTTGGATGCTTATAAATTTTATGAAACTGGTTTTGCGGTGAAAGTTAAGTGCAAGTAGTTCAGTGGTATTTTTCTGCTTCTGAGAGAGGTTAGGGTAACAATACAGTATTTTTAGTTTTAATTCAGTATTTTTAGTTATAACTTATTATGTTCGATGAGTATGAAAAAAAACATTAGGTAATATTCCTATAAAGCAGGGCATTCGTTTCAATTTACATTATCAAATTCCATTGCTGATGTAAAATGCAATGGCAGTTTAATGAGATTTTGAGGTTAGGAGCAGACCCTGACTAGACCGATCTGCTCACAGAATAAAAACATAAGTGATAGCATTAAAAAGTTGACAGATTGCATTCATTTTAATGTAAATAAGTGGTGTTTTTTTAAATTTATAAAAAATTACATTTTTTTATTATGAGAAATTACGAAAAAGTGCGACTAAAAAAACAACGATAATTCAACATTTTTCTTCATATAAAAAAGCTACAAAACACCAATTTTTAAAAGCTCTACCTTATACTGACAAATTTTTCATTTTCCCTGACCAAGAAGTTTAATTTTCTATCAAAAAGAACAAAGTTTCCGCAAAATACATTAGAAAAATTTTGAATTTTCATACATTTTATTTAGCCTTACATTTTCGTAATTTTCCATAAAAAAATATAATATTCTTTTGATTTTTGCAATAATAAAATGCTTTATAGGAATGTTACTTAATTTTAAAGTTCATACTCATAGAAAATAAATAGATATAACTAAAATGACTAATTTTAAACTAAAAATGCGATATTGTTCCACTAACCTCCCTCAGAATCAGAGAAGTACCATTGAACTTATTGCACTTCACTCTCGCCACAAAAGCAGCTTCATAAAGTTTATAAACTTCTGACCTTTGATTTGCTTTTTCTTGTTTTACGGTGTAAAAACTGTGAGATTGAATAAAAGGACACTATATCCACTATAGTGACCGAGGCATTGAACTCACATTTTGACTATAATCTATATCTATAAGAACATACCGATCGGATTTTGATTTTTTACATTTTTTATATGCAATGGATCTTAAAATCTCCCTAAAATTTTACCATATACTCACTCTGCATTTCGAAAAAACAATACCAATTTTTAAAACCTTTAGCAACATATGCCAACTATAGGGACATACGGCAAATATATTATGAACGTAGATGCGGTACGGGATGTCAGAGTGGGGGAGCTATATATATATAGGACATCACATTTTCTGCCCTATGATTCTGATGATCGATTATATTATATCTTCTCGTACGATTGAGTCGAATTACGAGTCTCTATCGATTGAAGCGCTCTCACATTATTAGAATAGGATTTGACCGATCGACTTATGCTCATGATAGATTGATAGATTTTCGTCTATCAGACGCACCAAGTCGATTGATCAAATAAAATTTTGCGCTCTGTGACCCCAATGTCAAAGAGCTCAAAACTAGCTTCCTGACTAACAGGAAGTAGCAGTCCCATCAAAGTGGCAATAACCAAGATGGACACAGAGGACAACTTCTCCGTCGTCACCTCTAAAAGTAAGAAGCGAAAGCTCGCCAAACGGTCCGATAATGCTTCGGACAGTGTCAGCAGTGGCCATTTCTCGGTCACCTCAATCAAAGAAAGCACTAAGACCTCTAGAACGTCAGTCGCAAGTATGGCTATATCTAATAAGAAAGTAGTCCCTGACTCGCGAAATGCTAATAATAAAAAACCAACAGGACCGGGAAAACTACCCCCAATAAAATATAAATACCCCAATACCCCAAACGAAGGTAACCACCCCTTCACAGTTCTATACAAACTACTCAAAGACTCCACGCAATATAAACCGATATTTTACACTCTCGGGTCAGCTGTCTATTACGTACGAGTCTCTTATATCGAAGACTATAGAAAAATTATTTCAAATTTAGAGCAACAAGGCTTTCAATATTATTTATATAAAAGCGTTGATTCTAAACCCATCAAACTAGTTCTCAGGAATATCCCTATCGCTTATCCGGTTGACTCAGTACACTCTGAACTTCACGAAGTAGGTTTCGCAATCACGTCAGTTGATCGCATGATAAACCGACAAACTGAAAAAGACTTATCAATGCTTCTGGTAACGGTGCCGAATTCCTCTCAGGCAAAAGAGCTCCTCAAGCTCCAGTCTATTGCCTTTATAAAAATAAAAGTCGAGTCCTATGTTAAGCCTAAGGAAACCTCCCAGTGCTTTCAGTGCCAAAGGTTCCATCTTGTCTCTGACGCGTGCCATGCCAATCCGCGCTGTTTTTTAGTGCGGTGGCGCACATCAGAGGTACACGTACAATAAAAATCCTGAATCACCGGCCACTTGCGCTGCTGGAGACCATCCCCAAAATTACAAAGGTTGTTCTGCTTTTAAAAAAGCTTCCAGGAAAACCATAAATAATAATTCAAAACCTCATAATTCACGTAAAAAAAAGGGTGCCAAATAAACCAGCTGTACAGACCGCTCAAAAAGAAAGCATACACATGAATACACCCCAACAGTTAATGCCCAGCTATAGAAAAAATTACCACTGTACAGCGCTACAAACGCCTCTACTTCAAAAAAATGCGAATAAAACTTAATCAGTAGCACTCGCGCTAAACCACCTGTCATCAATAAAATTCCAGAACCACAAATCAAAATTACTAAAGCTATTATCCTCGATAAAAACACACCCTCTCAGGATATTAAAATAAACCTTGTAAATCTATTAGAAAGAGCTACAAATTTAACCGCTGATATTATGGGGGGAAAAACCAACATTACCGAAGCTATAAATTCAACCGCCGAAATTATAAGTAACATACTTTCAGTTGCTAACGAAAATGGCCATCTTTAATAACAATACTTTAAAAATCATTTTTTTAATGCTCAGGGTTTCCTTAAAAAAGCATAAATTAGCCGAATATCTCTACGAATATAAAATTACCATTTGCTTGCTCAATGAAACTTTACCACGCGAATCAATACAAATCAATCTCGTTCGTGGATACAGATTATACCGAAATAACACTAACAGAGGTACCGCGATCTTAATTCAAAAAAATATTGACAATCACGAACTAAAAATTCCTGAACTCAAAGTCCTTGAAGCTACGGCTATACAAATAAAAATTCACGGAAAACTATATGCCATCGTCTCGCTCTACCAGACTCCCTCTCGCGAATTTTCAAAACATTATTACAGAAAAACATTTAAACCTGCACCCTCGGTAATCGCTGCGGAAGACCTAAATGCTAAACACTTAGCCTGGAATAGCAGAACAACCAACAAAACCGGAAAACATTTATTTGTATTTATAAACGACCAGTTCTTCTTAGCTTTTTTACTAACTGTGAAAAAGCTCCGGTTGCGCCTCACTATAATTTTGCAAACCAAATTGGCAAACATTCAACTCGTCCTTAGAAACCCATGTTAATTTCAAAACTTTACTAACAGACACTGCTCACACTAAAGACGCCATTCCTAATCTAACCTCTGGCATAGAAGCTGCTATTCACGCTTCAGTCCCCCAGACTACCATTAACAAATACAATCTACCTCTCAGCTTCGAGATTGTAGACCTTATCCACACTCGTAATAAACTCAGCCTTACTTCAAGTCAAAGATAATTCTCTATATCGTATGACTAAAGCTCTAACGAAGACGCGAACTATTATTTCCACGCTCAAAAAACCGGATCAAACATTTGCACTTTTTCCTACCGTCAAAGCAAGTCTGCTAGCAGCAAATTATGAAACTAACTTCACTGCCCATGACGAACTATCTGATCCGCAACACAACTCCGAATGTGAAAAAATTGTTTCCGACTGTCTAAAAATCTCAAGTACCGATAATTTTAAGAAAATAACCCACAAGGAACTAATTAAACAAATTAAAACTACTAAGAATAACAAAGCACCCGGTCCTGATTTAATTTGAAACTTTGTCCTCAAAAAACTTCCGATCTAGTGCTTCACTCTCCTCGCCACTATCTTCAATTCTAGTATTCAACTTAGCTACTTTCCTAACTCGTGTAAAATAGCTCACATTTTAGTTTTTCAGAAAAAAAGGCAAGGATCCATACCAAGCAACCAGCTACAGGCCCATTAATCTTCTTAATACAATGCATAGGCTTACCGAAGTCATTAGCTTAAATTTCAATCGAAGAAAACATACTGGAGCTGTCTTCCTCGATAAAGAAAAAGCATTTGATAGTGTCTGACATATAGGACTGCTCAGAAAACTAATAAATTACAATTTCCCATCCATTTCATACATTCTTATCTCTTGAACAGAAAATTCTCAGTCAAAATAGTCATGAAACTTTCAAAAGAGAAATCTCTTCGAGCGGGTGTGCCCCAAGGCAGCATTTTAGGACCGGTACTCTTCATTATGTACGTTAACGACATCCCTGAGGTCCCCGAAGTTACAATTGGATTGTATGCAGATGACAGTGCATTATTTACTTCTTCTTGGTCAGTTTCGAAAATCTGAAAATTACTCAACAAAGCTCTTGAACTCATTGAGGCATGGGCTAAGCTTTGGAGAATAAAAATTAATGTAGCAAAATCAGAATCAATTCTTTTCTCAGCCAGAAGACCTGCTAAAACCGATCCAGCAAAACTGCTTAATGAGCCAATAAAATGGAAAAATTCAGTAAAATACCTAGGAGGTAAACTTCATAAACGTCTTAATTGGAAAGAGAATAACCAGGAAAGTAAGGGAAAAGCCCTCGGGGTCATATTACGCCTCAATCCTATTATTAATAGACACTCGAGTCTAAAACCTGATTATGGAATCCTAATCTTTAAAATGCTTATCCGACCAATCATAATTTATGCATGTATCAAAAAAACCCGTAGATATACTAAGAACTCTGTCCTTCACAGAGAATTTTAACTACCATACATTTCAGAGTATATCAAAAAAACCGCCATTAAATTCTACGATTCCGTATCAATATCACCTTTCGAACATATTTCCTCTCTGGGGAAATATAATTTTGATTCTCTTCGCAAACACGCGATCCAAAAAGACTTTCTCATGAAATAAGTCACCCAGGTCAAGGTGGTTCTGCCACCTCCGACCTACTAGCAATTTTATTTTTTTCGACCCTCTACCCCCTTCCTCCTCTTCTTCTTTTCTCCTCTTTTCTTTTATAAAATAAATTAACAGATTTTGTGGTTTTTTCCCCTTTGCGGGTTTTCCCCTAAATAATAAACGTCACTTTTAATTCCAGTCATGTCAAATTTCTCTCAGATTGTGTAATAATGCCCAAACGGGTAACGCACAACAAGTTCTTCCGGTCCGATCATTTTTCGGGGAGATCATTAAACGTGAGTGTGCGACTGGCGCGGCAAAGCCGCGCCACGCGCTCACTTCCGTACATTGGATCTCACAAGAGGGGGTGACAGTTGGAGCCCCCTCATCCCCTCCGCTTTTTTATGCCCTATCGAGGTGCTGCCCTCACCGTAGTACCAAGTCGAATTCTGGCTTTCTCATTCTTTGTAAAATATGACGGTAAAACATTAGAAAGATTTTGTGAGATTAGAAAGTTTTTTCGAGATAAAAAAGAGCGGAAAATTTTTTTTGTAATAAATATATGTTTTTAATTAGCGTAATTAAATATTTATACTAAATTAAACATATTTTTAATTTACATAGCATTTTTTAAATTGCAAGAATTCTTCCGAAAAATCGAATTGTTAATTTTAAACATTAAAAATAAACTTTGAGATAAATTAGTGCTGATTTGATTCCTGAGAATTTTATTTAAAAAATTATATTAAGATCGAATAAAACTTAGGGAGAAATTTTTTTCCGTTTAAGACACACGTGTTTTTTCCATTAATTTGTCAATACAATTTTTTTATAATTATTTTAATTTTAAATTTAAACAATAATTTTTTAATACTTTATATATTTAAAAAAGTTCTTTGATCAAAATATTTTATCATCGTATTTTTAATAAATAAATAATATTAATTAGGAAATAGTTTTATTTCGGGAATTTTATTAGTTTTGGAGTTTTATTTTTCAAGACAAAGACAGTTTAACCCACTCGGGAATTTTATTTTTCGGGATAATTCAGCCGTCTCATGTAGAATTACAGAAAATTTGCTGTAAATATAATTTCGAGATCAGGACCTTGTCGAACTTTTCCAATAGTATTAACAACAAAAAAATTGATATGAACACTTTTGAATTTATAAGTTATAAAGATAATCTCAATTAAAAAATTTGCTCTTCATGCAAGTTTTATTCTTGGGTCTTGGCGATTTTTTCATAATGCATTTCAGTCACTGATAAACGGGAGTGATTTTATCTCAGAACAAAAGTAAATACAAACAAATTGGGTAGACTTTTTTTACCTCTAGGTATGTAAAAAAAGGTATACTTCGGAAAATTTGAAAACAAATTTTAAAACTATGTATACTCTATGTATACTCTTTTAGGATACCATTAAAATTTACAAAACCCTAATTGTAAATTTTTCAAATTTTTAAGCCTTCAGTTTCACAACTTGAATTTTAACGTTAAAATTTTCCTTATTTTCAGAATACAGTCTTATTGTGTGAATTTTCGCAATTTTTGTTATAAGTCAGGTCAAAAATAACATATTTTTCGATTCGAAATTGCTACAACGCGAAAGAGTAAAAAGTTTAAATTTAAACGTTAAAAATGTCAAAATACAAAGTCGATCCCCTATTTTTAGTTTTCTTTTCGAAATGTACCTTGAATTCAACGCATTTTAAAATAAATTTTTTACCTGCATTTAGATTAAAGTATACAAAGGTTTTTTGTTTTAAATATAAATTAATGTAAATATTTTATTTATTTTTCACAATTGTAATTTATATAGGTGTACAACTTTGCTTCCGCGGATTTTTCCGGTCTCCGTACTGTAGCCGTTTCGATACTGGTCCCCTGTGATTGTTTTACTCTGTTTCAACAGCTAATAATACATCACACCTAGCTGGTCCCACCAAATGCTAACCATAACCTTGGCACCGTGAATATTCGGTCTGGCCGTTGACGTGTAGACATGTCCAGGCATTCACCATGATTTTCTGCACTTGGGATTGTCGTAGTGACCCATTTTTCGTCGCCGGTCACGATGCGATGTAAAACCCCCTTCCGACTCTGTCTTTGAAGCAGCTGTTCACAAGAAAAGAAACGGCGTTCAACGTCTCTTAGCTTCAATTCGTAAGGAATCCAATTTCCTTGCTTCTGAATCATTCACATGGCTATGAGGCGTTTCGAAATTGTTTGTTTAGTGAGTCCTAATGATTTGACTAATTATTCTTGAGTTTCGCACGAGTCTTCAGCAAGTAATGTCTCCAGTTCGGTATTTTCGAACATTTTCTTTCTGCCACCGCCATGCCGCTCCTGGACATCAAAATCACCGCTCTTAAAGCGATAAAATCACTCTTGACACGTTCTTTCACTAAAAGCAGTCTCATCGTAAACACTTGAGAGCTTTCGGTGAGCCTCAGCAAACACAAATTCACTTATGTGGTGCTGACGTTATGTTTACAGATGTCCAAGAGTACTGTATAAAATGTTTGACCCGCCTGTTTCAACCGGCACTTACCGCTGCAGCCATCTATCGAAAAACCGCGGAAACAAAGTTATAAACCAACTTCTAAACTGTAGGTCAAACATGAAAAAGTAGACTAATTTTAAATTGATAGATGTTATATCATATATATATGCCCAAGTACCACCACAGTTGTCTGTGGTGGAGGGGAGGTGATACCCTACTTGGCGCGTCCCCGGGTGGCGGATAGGGGAATGCTCGCTGGAAACAGAGGGTAGGGCTGAAATAAAATAGG
>JAAAKG020139014.1:0-12479 GCA_010014905.2 Druon quercuslanigerum
AATTTTGATTGTGTTTTGGTAGGTGGCGGCGCTGAGTGGACGTCGTGCTAGCGCCGCCACCCTTTTCTCGAAAGTTAGGAAAGCAAAAAAAGTTTTCTTTTAGCATAAGATTAGCAAAAAAAAAGCAAAAAAATATGGCGTTTTCTGTTTTTCAATCAGCCTTTGTGGCGGCGCTGAGTGGACCGACCTCAGATTATCCTTTTCTAAGTATTCCGGTATATAGACGACAACGGCGACAACAAGGACAACGACGACAATGACAACGTCCAAGAGACAGACATCATCGTAAAAATGTTTTTTTCAGATTCAAGGAGTTTCGAAAGGTCGAGATTTAAAGAAATCCGCGAAATTTAGTTTTCACATAAAAACAGTACCTTCTCATTATGATGAGAATAGAATAAAAGTAGCATTACCATTGAACCAGACCACATTACCTATACGTAATTGGGGTTGCTGAATCTGAATCTGGTGCCATTTTTGCTCCATCAAGTTATTTTTTTGAGAAAATTATACTTTTCAGCCGTTTTATTGTAAATCTAATGTGATGGAGGATATCTCATACCAGATTCGGATTCAGCGACCCCAAAAACATTTATGTATGGTGGTCTGGTTCAGTGTGCATGCCAATTTTTTATGTGACTCTGTAATAATTTAAAAATATTTTTAAAATGGTGTGAAATAAAAAATCCTTTTTAAATTAGAAATATTGAAAAATTCGTACAATTTTCCACGAAGTTGTTTTTTTAGAAATATTTATATTTCATTTTTTAAATTTTATTGACAAATTCTTTCCAAGACATCAAAATATAATTAAAAAATTCATTTCAATAAGATCTAAATAAAACAATTCGCCAGGACATTTCGATGCCTCCATTGAATATGAGTATCTGCTGACATGCCCGTGAAAACATAATAATATGGATGTGTAAATTGTATATGTATGTACTTATATATGTATGCATGTATGTATGCATGTATGTCTACCTGCAAGCACGGTAACTTTCGAAAGATTTGACAGATTGGATTGACCTTTGGTGTACTCTTGTAGTGTCTTCAATTGAAGGGTAAATTCGTTAGCCAGCCATTTTTTGCATATAAAACCCCATTTTTGTCTAGATTTAAAAATTCTATGTACGGTTATTCGTAGTGTTTATAAACTTAAACAATTTATCTGATCGACTTTTTTAGAAAAATAAAATTACGAGAGTTATAGCATTTGCAAAATACAAGAAAATAAACGACAATAAACATTTTCACCCAATAAGGCACGATATCATAAAAGTTAAGATAACAAAAACGTTGCTTTTTGAAAGCCCTACAAGATTGCCATAACAGCTTTCTGATTTTACTTGAAAAATAAAAAATTTAAATTTTTATCGATGAGAAAATAATGATAAATAAAAAAACTCCCTTTTGCCGTAAAACTATGAAAAATGCGAAGAAAGATGAATTTAAAAAAAATTATGGAGCCAAACAAGACCTGCAAATTTGTTGTGAATCACATTTTTACAGGGCGTTATGTTTTTGTTTTATTTGGAAAAACATTAAAAATGAAAAAACTAAATTCTTGAACAAATGACACAAGGTACGAAAAAATAATTAGGTTAAAGTTGTTCACCCAAAAAATCGATAAAAATTGGTTAATAATTGTTTTTTGATGTAACGCCTAGTTTTGGTTTTAATCGGAAACCATAAAATTAAAAATTAAGAAATTAAATTCTTGGATGAACAACACTAGCTTAAAAAAAATTAATAGACGAAAACTGGTTATTCAAAAAAGAGCTATCAATTTTTGTTTCATACATTTTTGTGTGGGACGCGTAGTTTTTGTTTTAATCATAAAAGATAATAATTAAAAATGGAAAAATTACTATTTTTGAGAAACGACACAAAGTAAGAAACAAAATTAATAGGCAAAAGTGGTTCAGCCCAAAAAGATGAACGAATTTTTTAATAATAATTTTTAGATAGGAGGAGTCTTATATTCTTAGTCTTTTATTCGTAAGAAATAAGCATAATTAAAAAAGTTAATGTAATGAAAATGAATAAAACATAAGATTAATTAAATTTTTGGATAAGCGACACGTGTGACGAAAAACACTGAAAAGATAAAAGTTGTTTAACCAAAAAAAGATCTACAAATTTGTGATAAACTCTTGTTATAAAAGTATACTAAAAATAACAAATTAACTTTTTGGGCGAAGGACACAAACTTCAACTACATTTTATATGGCAATATTTTTCGCCTAAAATATATCTATTTTGAAGAGAATCGCTTTACGCTAGGATGCGCGTTTTTGGTTTAAATTGTAAAAAATAACAATGAAAATAAACAAACTAAATTGATGAAAAAACGACCAAAGAAACAATAAAATGTTTAAGAACCAAATTTTCTTTTTTCTTTTGGATGCCCCCTTTTTCAATTACGAAACCAATAAAGTGAGAATACGTATGTTTTGAAATCATACATTTTTCAGGGTAGCCGAGAATATAATTTAATGCAAAATTAGAAAGAAATATAAAAATAATCATGATAAATCAAATTTGTGCTGTTTTTTGCAATATCTGAATAAGCAATCACAGGCCAAAGTATATATATATATATATATATATATATATAAATATAATATACATTTGATATAAAAGTATTAAATATTATGTGGAAAAGTTTAAAATTTGATGCAAAAATGTGGGAGAAATACAAAGAGCGAGCGCATAGCGCGAGGGGAAATATATTTGTCGAGCGTCGAGCGCGAGTACCAACAGTCGTACGCCCTAGGCGCGCGCGATGAGAATGTCCCCATGCAACTGGCAGATTTTTTATCCGCCAGTTTACCTGGACAATGTTTACTGATTAGTAATTAGCACTTATCTGACAAATCGAAATTCTCACGATTATGAAATTAGTAGTGATCATCTAGAAGGGATTTAGCTTACCTTATATAATCAATCCAAGTCCAGAAAAAAGAAGGCAGCCTTGATCTTGGCCACCTTCGAGCTTACTATTTTCCGCTGTTCCATCTTTCATGACTTTGGGATAATCCCCGCTTGGAAAAAATTGGATGACCAGTCCGCCACAGACGAATTGGAAGCCACTTCTGCAGCGAAGCTGTCGTTCTAATTTTTTGCAAAATGGTGTCTGCACGGTTTGACGATACCAATTGCTCTATGTTGCTATTTGTTATTTAATCCTGTAAAAACACTAATTTATTTTCATTGATATTTATAAATTGTTTCAAATTTTTAGGAAAAATTGCCAGCAATATCTTTTACAATCTCCTTCTTCTTAAATATATTATTTTCAAATAACAAAAATTACATCTAAAACATTTATTGTAACAATAGGTCTCAAAAATCTCTCAATCATTGTTGTTGGAAGCCTTATTGGCTTTTAGTTACTTGAATTTTATTTATGCTCTAACATTTGACATAATTATAATAATTATTATTATTATTTAGTCTTTTGCTAGAAAATAATTTCACTGTTCTCATAATTTTATTTAGTGAAAATTAGAATTAGATATACAATGAATCAATTCAAACATTGAAACTTAAACATTACAAATTAGTGTTTTCTGTTTATTTTATATCAAACTTTCATTGTTAGCGACTAAACTGTTATTGTTGCGACTATATTCGTTTTATTCAGCACTTTAAGTTCTTGTCCCATACATCTTTTCTTCAGAATATCTGATTTTGAAAAAAAATCACGATGTACAGAACATAGGCCGTATGAGTTTTTTCTTGTTTGTGGAGAATTCGTGTTGAAAAAAACAGGAATATTTTTACAGATCAATAAAAAACAACATGTAGCTCTTGCTATCCAAATGCTATGACTGATTTTGATAAGACTTGGATACCAAATACTTTTTACGCTTATTGTGCGAATTTCTTAGTAAATTCGCAAAAGGGAGATAAAACAAAGAAACTTGTTGTTTTTCCTACGACCTATCGACAACCTGAGAATAGATAAATAGAATTAGAGAATACAGACAACCTGAGAATAGAGTAAAATTAATACATGGAAGTGAATGAAGAAATTCCAGAACTATTCTACAAATAGTGCAGATGGTCAATCTAATCTTGAAGAAGTCAATGACGAAAATAGAAAAGTTTCTAACATGTTTAACTAACAAGTAATTAATGATCTCGTAAGAGATTTAGAACTATCAAAAGAAAACGCTGAGTTTCTCGCATCTAGGCTAGAAAAAAGGACTTCTTACAAAAAATATTAAGGTATCTTTGTATAGAAAAAGAGACGAAACTTTTAGGCGTTATTTTTACAAGAAGGCTCATTAGTTTCTTGTAATGATATTATAGGTTTGATTTCTGCGTTTAATTGCATCAATTGCAATCCTGACGTTTGGCGGTTGTTTCTTGATTTATCCACACAAAGTTTTAACGCAGTATTATTGCACAATGGGCATGTGTATGCGCCTCTTCCGGTAGTATATTCTAGAAGTTTAAAAGAGAGCTACAATAAACTTCAACTGCTGGTTACTAAACTAAATTATGACGAACATAACTGAAAAATATGCGGTGACTTAAAGATCATAACAATTCTACTGGGTCAGCCAAATTGATTTGTTAAATTTCCTTGTTTTTTGTGTCAATAGGATAGTCGTGATTTTGCTAATATTTACATAAAAAAAGTTTGCACAGCTCGTCAAACTTTAACACCAGGTTCAAAGAATGTATTGCATGATCCATTAGTAAAAACTACAAAGATACTTTTACCGCCATTGGTCATTAAACTTGGGTTATCAAGAAATTTATTAAAGCTATGAAATTAAATGACACTGATACTTTCAATCATCTCTTCATCAAGTTCCCAAACCTATCTCAAGCACACATTGATGAGGGAGTATTGGATAGGCGTCAAATAAGGGCTCTTATAAATGAAGTTTTAAAAATGTTGTATGAAAATTATTGGGTAGCAATAAGGATCCATGTTATAAAAAATATGTTGAGGACATGCTGACCGCATACAAAAATTTGGGACGTTTAATAAAGTAAAAAATTCATTACCTTCATTCACATCTTGATTTTTTTCCGGAAAATCTTGGGGCTTTCAGTGAAAAGCAGGGGAAATGTTTTATCACCATATTAAAGCAATGGAACGAAGATACCAGGATGTTTGGAATGAAAATAAAATGGCTGATTACTGCTGGAGCCTACAACGTGATACTAAAATACCATATAAACAAAAACCTATTCTCAGATCATTTGAAAAAAATACACGTTAGTCCGAAAAAAGGATAAGAATTAATCGATTTTTAAAGAACAAATGTCGTGAGAGATAAGGGGACTCACGCTAAGCAAGCACCGCATCGCGAGAGGCAAGGGTCACACCCTCGTGAGAGGTGAGGGGAATTTAAATAGTGTCATAAGAACTTGACCAAAGTGTAAGATTAAGTCAGACTTCACAACTTCATATACCTTGACATTAACTGAGCTCAAATCTCCAAATTTTATTCCCCAACAAACTTACAACCCCCAAAATCCAGAACCCAAATCCACAAACCCACCAACCTCAATTTCACAAAACCCAAATACCTCTCATATTATAATAGAAATTGAGAAATTGGTATAATTTGGGGTTTATGGGTTTGCTAGTTTGGGGTTTGTGGGTTTGTAGGTTTGGGATTTGTTTGTTTAGGTTTGTGGGTTTGGATTTGTAGGTTTTTTGTATATGGAGCTTGTGTATTTAGAGTTTGTAGGTTTGGAGCTTGTGGATTTGAAGCTTGTGGGGTTGGAGCTTGTTGGTTTGGGGTTTGTGAGTTTGTTGATAAGGAGCTGGCTGACTTGGGGTTTGCGGGTTTGGGCCTTGTTAGTTTATGGGTTTGAGGCTTGGTAATTTGGGGGTTGTAGGTATGGGGACGAAATTTATTCCCACATTCCAAATTTTTAACCATTTTTTGAATTTTACTGCAAATACTGACGTGCTTGCTCAATTCCGCAAAATGGATTAGTATATAGCGACCCAGAAAACATAGAGTATACCTATTTGAATCCCAGTGGACTCCCAAAACCATTTCGTGGTCCTGTGTTATTTTAGTATTTTTCTTTTGAAAATTGGAACAGTTTAATGAAAATCAGAATTTTTGGTTCGTTTTGGTGTTTTATACCATAAATTGGTACTTATAATTAAAAGAATGTTGCTTTCATTAAAAAACCACGATTTTGATCAATTTTAGATTATGCTTGCGTTTTTAGTTTCAATTAGGTATAGATTTAAAAGAAGACATATAATTTAATAACCATTTTATGTGTGAACACTTTTTTACCGGCAATTGGTTATTTCAACAAAAAAGTTTAGATTTAAGGCTGTCGTCTTATCATTGCATAATACCGTTGCGTTTTCAGTATTGCGTCAAATCACTAGACATTTCAGCCAAAAAAAGTGTTTCTCGAGATTGCTAGAAGAACTGAAACGTGTAGTGATTTGACGCAAGACGCAACGCCATTCTGCAGTCATAGGACGCCGACCTGAAGAATAATTTATAATCCTAAATAATTTATAGTTATGGTAATATAGTATTTTTTGACTAAAATTGCATCTAGTATCAAAAAAGCCTCACATTTCAAAGACTATTTGCAATATTTAAACAATAATCTCGGTAACATCAGCGCTTATCATTAAAAATCGGTTATTATAAACAAACATCAATTCACTTCAAACATTAAACCTATATTTCTGAACAACTCTAGGTTATTTAGATGTTTGTCGTTAAAAACCTGTATTTTTGAAGCATAAATGTTACAGTTTGATTGTATATATGTGGTGGTATTCATGGAAAGGGCCCTTAAAGTCGTTTTTAGGTAAGTAAATATTCGAATTTTCCTAAGAAAATTATGGGTACTGTACTCATGTCTGATAAGAAACTGAAAGTGAATATGTTTCATATTTGAATAAAGCATAACTCTTGCGCTTATGGCACTCATGAAGTTTAAATGCGTTTTTATCGAAAAGCGGTTCTTCGAAGTTCCAACTTCAAAAATGTCCCGGCCACTTGTTTTTCAACCTACTTGTTCTACTATCTTGTTTTTCTCCACCTTCAAATTTTGGCATTTATCCAGCGGTAGGCCCCTATACGTAATTCTATATCGGCCATAAGTGCTCTTCTTGCGGACGCCCACATATACTCTAAAAAAATTATATATTATTTATGAATTTATGCATCAATTTTCATCAATTACAATAAATATTTTACCTAATTCGTTTTCTATAATTTTATAGTTACCAGATACAATAAAATATAAACATATTCTATTAACATTAATTTCGTAATAATCGCGCGAAATTTTCTAGTAAATTAAACATAGTTTATAACTTTAAAGGTCAAACTCTTAATTATGTGAGCTTTAATTATATATTTAAATAATTTTTAGTTATACATAAAGTTCCAGTTTTAGAATTAAAATAATGTGTGCTAAGCTTTGATTCAATTAATTCGAGATCAATATTCTAAATATCAATTTGGTTCACAGCACCTCGAGGCGCTTCGATATCCGCATAACCCCAATCACAAATCACAGTTGGTTCATTTAAAGTAGTAAATATTTTAACTCTTCGTCCAACTACTCTGAACACAATTCTGGCGAAATTCGCAAATCAATCTATCATCAGCTCGCTTGTTCAACCACCTGAATCGTTCAAAGTTTGTGGATGGTTCCAATGATATAATGTCACAAGAGGCACGAGTCTATTTCTGTATATCTCGTCAAGAAGATCATAATAATATTTTATTCCATCCTGGCTCACAACGTTTGGGAAACCGGTTGGAAGTATTCTTGTACAACTGATCGAGAAACGGTAATGTTTGAACTATTTAAAATAAATCATTAGGAATTTCAAAATTTTGAAAATATATAAATAAATAAATAAAATAAAAATATAATATAATAAATAAAATAAATGAAACAAAAATACGTCTTACTCTTTCATAATATCGTTATGAACGATTTTTTTCCAAAACATTGAATTTGCTTATTTTTCTTACAAAACTACAAGATATCACAAAAGTTTGAAGAACGTTTATTGTAAAACTTTAAAAAATTAACAAATTTTGTCCTTAGAATATTGACGAATTTTTCGCTGTTCATAAGAAAACAGTGTAAATTCAACTTTTCGAGAAAAAAATTCTTATGGATTCAAAAACGGTTTAGCCCACATAAAACTCATAGGACATGTTCCTTTCAGAGGGTTGTCGGACATCTGTGATCGTAGTACGAGTCCAATTGGGTCGAAGTGGTAGGAGAAGTCAGGATATTGTCACTTGCATACGCAGAACATATAGTGCTGCTAGAAAAGAGCAAGGAGGCGTTAAAGGAGATAATGAAAAGATAGAAAAGATACTGGTGTTCAGGAAAGGAGATAAGAGGGAAAAGCGGAAGGAGTGAAAGTGGAAGGGAAGGATGGTACAGGAAGTGAAAGGTTTGTGTACCTGATCTTCGGGTGTTAGGGGAACGGGGGAGTGGGTGGCGATATAAAAGACAGAGTAAAAACGGCAAATGTGGTGATAAGGCAGGTGTGGTGGCTGGAGGTGGCTGGAAAAGAGGTTTTTCGAAGATGATTTGTGAAGGAGAATAAAATTTTGCGTTTCGGTAGTGATGAGTCTCTTATTTTATGGAGTCGAGGTGTGGAGTGGAAGGTAAGTAAGGAGGTAAATGGATACAGGAGAGGTATGTAAAGTGGAAACTGCGGTTGGCAACGAACACGCCCAACTATATTGTCAGGAGCGATGCAGGAAGGACGAGTTTAGGGATTATAATTGGGATTCGAGCATGTAAATATGAGGATACATTTTTGGAAGAGAGCAAAAGTAATTTGTTTAGGAAGTGTTGGTGGTAACAGGAGAACAGACGCAGGGATGGGAAGATGGAGTTCCAAAGAGAAAGTTATTTTAGAACGAATGGATTGCAGATAGAGGAAGTGAGAAGGATGCACGAGGAAGGATGGAAGTTTCATGGGATAAGGGAATCTAGGTATATCAAGGAATAAATGAGTCAAGTTTTAACGGAAACTGTGAGTGGATTATACGAAGGAAGAGAGGGCAATATTTTCGTGAGGAAGAAGAGAAAGGAAGTCAGAACCTTATAGCGAGGATGAGATGCGGAAGCATGGCCGAGTATAATAGGTTCTGGATTTCTGGAGAGAAGATGATGTGTGAATGGTACGGAAAGGTGGATTCAAAAGCTGAGCGCTGGTTGGAGGTGTGTGAAGAGGCAGGAAGGAGTGGGATAAACATAGATGCATTGTAGCATGAGAGTGAGGACAAAAGGGCAGTAGCATGGGTGAAGGGGGAAGTAGGTTTAAGAAAATTGTAAATATTGTAAATAGTAGATAAGTAGTAGGTACTAGTCGTGGAGGCAGAGGTTGCAAATGCGATGCATAACGAAAATGTAGTGATATGCGTGCGAGGCGAGGGGAAGAGAGAAAGTTTAGGCTATAAGAATGAGCAGTCTTAGAGATAAGGTGTGGATGAATGTTAGTTTTTTAATAGGTAGTTGGAAGAGAATTCTGTAAAAAACTGGAAATTTAAGCAAGTCAAAATCTTAAGGCCAACAGGCCGTAAAATAAACGTTTATCAGTCTATTTCAAGTCAAATTCTACTGGTCGGACGTCAGTGATATGGCTGCGCACCGGCCTAAACTTCGAGGTGCACAGTTAGAAGTGTCTCATCTAGGAAAGTGCATAGATGGTACATTCCCAGCTGTGTTAAAGAGCAACCTTGGCTATTTTTGGGGGCCGATGCTGACTTTTGGACTCTTTTAGTTTTCTCAAAATATCAAATTAAACGAGTCAACCACGCTTGAATTCCAGGCTTTTGTTAGGCTCCCCAAAACTTTAAAAATTGATTGTCAAAAAATGAACCCTATTACATAAAAACCACCTTTCAGATAATTGAAGCCCTCGGTATTACTATAAGCATAACCGAATTTTAGAATATTTCTAAAATCTTCAAAAAATCAAAAAAAATAGTTTACAAAATGAACTCTCGTGCTAGAACCTTAACCTAAATTAGAAATATAGATATGAAAAAAATTGAAAAATGTAAATTGAGATGGTTATTCTTTTTTGGGCTGTACAAAAACAGCCAAAAAGTTCAAATTTAAAGATAATATCATTATTCATCGTCGCTAGTCTTAAACAGTATTTACAAGCTCAGAGTAATTCTCAACGAACCCAAAGAATCACCCCTGGCGTATTTAGCCAAACCCATGTGGGCTTCCTTCAACTAAAACAGCTAATGAAATTTAAAATGATCGCGCCCAAAGACATTCCCAGTATATACTTCCGTTCATATACTCACCTGCACCTTTATTATCTGCAACTTTATCCCTATGTTAAGGTATTTGTCGTGCCAAAAGTAAGATATCTGAAAAAATAGATTTTCTATGATTTTAAGAATCAGAATATTATAATAGATGTCATTTCAAGTGAAAATGATTAATTTTTATGTAAAATGTTAAAATTCATAAAAAAGACATTATTTTTCATCATGTTTTTTGCAATTTAATTTCTTTTGACCGGCGCTTCTTACCAATTTTTAAAAAATGATTGTATTTTAATAAATGAAGGTTTTTTAAGGGAAGACAGTCTGTAAATATCTATCATTAGAACTATATCGTTAGAAGAAATTTTTGTTCAGAGAAATTTTTGTTAACAAATAATTATTTCTGGGATGATTTAGTAATTTTAAAGATTGCAAAAAATAGAATTGTAGAGAATATTTTCATAGAAGAAAGCCGTCATTTATTAAAATGCAATAATTTTGCAAAAATTGGTAAGAAGCGACGGTCAGAAAAAATTCAATCACAAAAAACATGGTTAAAATTTATGTCTTGTTTGTAAATTTTAATATTATAATAAAATTATTATAACACTATAATATTCAAGTAGAACAGCTTAAAACATTACACATTTCAAATACTTGCTTCAGACATCTACTAATTTTAAGCAAAATTAGTTCAATTGTTTTCTTTGACGGCCGCTGGAATGGAGTTCGTTAAATATACTAGCGCTGATTTCTTGGGGCTATTGTATGAAGCTGTATGGGCGAGGATCTAAACCAGAATATGCAGAAGGTGTATGGGGGGATTGTTTTAATTTTAAATTCTTTTGTATGGTTTCGGTGAAGGCATTTCTGACGGGCTGCGTTAAGTGTACTAACGGTCATGTTTTGGGGTTGTTGAATATTACTATGTGGGTAAAGTAATAAAGCAGAGACTTGGGGAGTTGTCTGAAGTGACTATTTTAAATCCGACATTTTTTAGCTGTTTTACTTGGAGGCAGCTGAGACAGACTTCGTTTAATATATTAGGGGTTATTTTTTGAGGTTGTTGAAGATTAATGTGAGGAGCAGTATATAAACTAAAGCCTCAGGAAGTTATCTTTGGGATATGGTATCTGGTGATTATTTTTAATTTGCAATTTTTTGGCCAAATTAATTAGCAGAATTCCTTAAAATAAAATCAAGAATCAAATTACTAAATTTGGACAATCACCATAAAATGTTCCGATTGCAATCTGAAAAAACAAAAATTCCTTTTTTTTTTAAAGAAAAGAAAACGAACTTTTCCCTTTCGAGAAAAATAAAAAAAGTAAAAGTCTTTTTTGTTTTTATCATTATCAAACCACAAAAAAAAAGATTCATAAATAAAATCACCAACTTTTAGGCACTCTTACCGCACCCTTATCAAGGCAAAAAAATGTATCGTGGCAGATGTGCTGTTCCTGCTCACCTAAATATTTTTTTTCTGGATAATGGTGCTACTACTGAACACAGATAGATTTATAATCCAAATTCGCGCGATTAATTCTTCTATATATGCAATATCAGAATATTAAATTCGTTATTAATACTAATTCTCCAGATGCATTTTATACTCATATTTCATTACATTATAATAGACTAAATAGAATTAATATAATGTATAATTAACTGTGTGTGATATTATAATTATAATAATATTAGATTAACACATAATGATATTAAAAATAATATT
This sequence comes from Druon quercuslanigerum, assembly GCA_010014905.2. NCBI lineage: Eukaryota > Metazoa > Arthropoda > Insecta > Hymenoptera > Cynipidae > Druon > Druon quercuslanigerum. The sequence goes on from JAAAKG020139014.1 coordinate 12,013, forward strand.
AATTAGCTGCAAATGCTTGTGCTGGAGTTTTAAGCGTTTGAACTTGAATTTATCGATTAAACCGAAAAATTTAAATAAACTTTAAAATTAGAAAATTTATTTATCAGAATTATTTCGAATAAAACAATTACAAATTATAAGTACTAACAAGTACAAAAATTTGCATTAATACTTTTTAAAATTGCTAGCAATTTTAAATCTTAAAAATCGAAGTTCCAAGCAGTCCTGAAAAAAGTATAATATAACCAATTTCTAGGAAGCTATAGTTTGTCATTGCTTAATTCCAAATGATTCTCATTAACAAATTTTCTTATTTGGAAAGTCCGGAGGCTATTTAAATTTTTTCATTCTTAAAAGATAAATTCAACTTTAAACACTTAAAAACTCCAGCACAATCATTTACAGCTAATTAATATTAATAATAATATAATTATAATATCGAAGAAAATATTGATATAGAGGAGTAA
>JAAAKG020139015.1:0-12479 GCA_010014905.2 Druon quercuslanigerum
AAACTAAAGAAAATCTGTCCGATTAAGTAAAATCGAATGAATTTAGAAGAATTAAAGCGAATTCAAAAAATGTAAAAGAATTTATGATAAATGAAAAAAAAGTAGGGTGATATTTTAAGAAGTCAAAGAAATCCAATAGTAATCTTTGTTCAACAAATATGTAAATTTTTGTTGTATTTTCAAAATTCAAGATTTCTGCTGTCACCTGGTATAAATATTTTAATTGATTTATTTTGTAGAACTTTTTCGTCATATTTTAGAATTATTTATGATTAAAAAATAATTTAAAAAATTAGCATTCTTAGCCTGATAATAAAACTAAACATTCTTTTTTCTTGTACAAAATTGTATAAAACTGATGTTTTATGCTTTAGTTAATGGTGAATTTTTCTCGATGTCGAATTTCTCGATGTCAAATAATTTTTTAGCCTTAAATTTAATTTTCAAAACAAGATCGAAACAAAAGAAGATATAATAACATTAACACAGTCACCATACTTGATACAAAGTTTCAATACCAAGTAAATGAGTGTGGATCTTCCATTTATTTATGTTAAATGTAATCAATGTTAATTAGAATTGAATAAATAATTTTTTGGTTGATAATATAAATTGATATTTTAGAGGAACAAACCAAAATTAAAAAGACTATATTCCTGTACTAAATAATATATATTTATTTAAAAAAAAGAATTATAAGTAGTTTAGTGCTTCTTAACAAAAAATGTTAGGTACTAATTAAATTTTAATTTATAATTAATTATGATATAAAATTTTCAGTCATGTGCAAAAGTCGATCCAACAAAGTTGAATATACATATTGTGGCCCACAGCCATGACGATGTTGGTTGGCTCAAAACAGTTGATCAATACTACTTTGGACGTTAGTAATTTATATTTAAAAATATAAGTTTAAAAATATTATATTTTTCATAATATAATATATTTTTTCAGATCGAAATGATATCCAGATAGCAGGTGTTCAATATATTATTAATTCAGCAGTTAAATCTTTGCAAGAAAATCCAGAAAGGAGGTAATTAAACTTGTTTTATTTTCAACTTTATTTTTAATCATTTTGATTCCATCTAGTTTAAACATAAAACCAATTTTTGAAAATTTCCTCGATTTTTATTTTACTTTAATATTGCAAAGTTTTGAGGATAATCCCTGAAAATTCCATTTTCCGATGAAACTATGCAAGATAAGAAAAAAATTTAATGAAAAATATCAATCATCTCAATGGTAATTTTAATTGTATTAAAACAAATTATAATAATAAATAGTAAACATCATGAATCATTCATTTTGAAAATGAAATTTTTGCAATAAAATTATTATTTTATCGACAAGGTGTATTTGATTATGAATATGTATCATCCTACATTAGTTCTTAGGTTTAAAAAACAAATTGTTTGAAGAAATATATATTCTGGATGTTGTAAGTAGAAACCTAAAAAGAAGCTTTTTTTAATTTATACAACGTAAGTTTTCAATTATTTTTATCAATGAAAGTTTGTCATTTGATATTATTTGTTGATTTTTTTAACAAATTCTATAATCAAATGCTTTGTGTGGGTTTTTTAAAGCAGAAGGAAATTTTGTTTTCTTCTTACTCTTTCTGAACATTTTTTCAAAATTATTTTTCTGCTGCTACTACCGCTACTGCTTAGTCATTTCTCTCTGCCTATAAATTTCTATTTTATATTTCTTTGTAATTTGTTTATAAAGTTGGAAAAAAGTCTCATAACCCTTGTCGATTAGAGCTAGGCATTTTGTCGCAAAAATATTATTTTATTTTAAAACCGAACAATCTATTATGTTCATTACTTTTTATCTAATTTTTTTGTAACAATTTACATTCCTACTCGAAAAAAATTTATTAATTACTTGCACATAGAAACTCTAAATTTACATGAAAAACCAAATCTAAAATCTAGTAAGAACTGAGTTACAGAGTGTACATCAATTTTTTGTCAATTGACTCAGAAAGTTTAAAAAAATTTATTTAAACCTATTTTTGAGTTTTTTAAATTGAACTGGAAAGGAATATAAATTATGTAATATATAATTATTTATTACTGCACTGCAAATATAATTAAAATATAATTAGTGATTTTGGGGATATGGGTTTTAAAAAAAAATTGGCTCACCAAAATGTAAATATTTTAATGCCCTGAATTAAAAAAAAAAATTTTTTAATTAAATTTTTTTTTAAACGTAAAACAGATTCATTTACGTGGAAACCGCCTTTTTATGGAAATGGTGGTTAAGGCAAGACGAAAAAGAGAAGGCTCTGGTTCGATCCTTGATCGACGAAGGAAGGCTCGAAATAATTGGTGGAGGATGGAGTATGAATGACGAAGCAGTGACCCATTACCACTCTATTATCGACCAATTCACCTGGGGTTTCAGGCGAGTCAAAAATATTTAATAACCCAATGAACACTATAGATGCTTTTAACAAACATGCAAAGTAGAACGGTAGGCTGCGTTCTAAATGAAAATTCCTACCTTACCCACATCAAGAACATTTCGTAGATGAAGAGGTTCGTGTCCGTGCTAAAGTGATAGAATGTTCTAGATGACGCCTTAAAATTATACTGCGTAATTATGAGAATCGAATTTTTTAAAACAATTCTTCGTCACTCCTAAAGCTGCTGATGTATGTTTTTTTTTCGAAAAATAAGAATGGTTTAGTGGGTCTTTTTAAATTAAAAATTGTTACCAATGATTTTATTATTGATAAAATAATGGGAATCAAAATGAGTAAATAAAAATTAATAAATAATAACTTAATGAAGAATCGATAAGGGGCAGTTCAAAACCTAAATCTTACTAACAGGTGATGGGGGTAATAGGGGTTTTAAAAATATGTGACGTAGTAGGAAAGCATTAATGAAGAATGTGGCATCATGCATGGAAAATAATAAATTCGAATATCAATTTTTTGAAGTTCTTGAAAAAATGTAAATTTGTGATTTTATTTTACAAGTAGAGCATCTTTTTCAAAAACTTCTCTTTTTTCTCTGTTTTCACCCCTTTCTCTCCTTCTTCTGGTTGTTTTGCTTAAAAGTCTAGTATTATATGTTTGGTTCAAAATTTACCTTCCTTGATTAAAAATTGCACTATTTGGATGAAGATTTAAGTTTTTGGATAAAAAATCGCATTTTTATTTGAAAGTGCATATGAATACAAATGAATTTTCTTATCCGAAAATCTTGCTATTCTAACATTGATTAAACATTCATATTTTTTAATTGAAAATTTAACTAATAATTTTTTCATCGAGAATTCATATTTTTCTTTAAAAATTCAAGTACCTGCCGGTTGAAAGTTTAACTATTTTATTAAAAATTTATTTATTATTGAATTTAATATTTAAACTGACAATCTGACTATTTTATTATTGGTTGAAAATTATTCTTTTCAGTTGGCCTTTCAACAATTTGTTTTAAGAGTTATGTATTTTCTTGACATTTCCTCTTTTTTCAGAAGATTAACTTTATAAATCAAAAATTTATCTTCTTGCTTAAACATTTATTCTTCCGGTTTAAGGTTCATAATTTTATTTAAAACCTAATTTGTTTGGGTAAAAATGTAATTATTTTGTTCATAATTTAATTTTTCTGTTTAAATAAATTTTTGTAACTGAAAACTAAACTATTTCATTTTTAGTTGCAATTTTATCTCTTTTTGTAGAAAATTCATCTCTTCGGTTGAAAATGTTACCATTTTATTAAAAATTAATTTCTTTTGCTTTAAAATTATTTGAAAAATTTCAAGTTTAACTATTCCATAAATATTTGATAATTTATCATTGAAGATCCATCTCTTTGTCTACAAATGTAAATATTTTTTTGAAAATTCATTTTTATCTGTTGTTGAAGATTCACTTTTTCGGGTGCCAAATGCTATTATTTTCATATTAAATGAAACTATTAAGTTTAAAATTAACATTTTGCTTCAAAATTTATGTTTTCAGGTACAAAATTCAACTATTTTCTAGAATTTGCCATTTTTGTTTGAAAATTCAACTATTTATATCGAGTTAAATTTTTTCCCTCTTGACTTTAAATTTATTGCAAAAACTATTTCCTTTAGCCCAAATTGTACCTTTTTTAGTTAAAAATTTAACTTCTTGGTTTCAAATTAATTTTTTTTGCGTGAGAATCAACTATTACGGGCCTAAAACTTAACTGTTTTCTAAAACATTCCACTTTTTATTTTTAATGTTAATGTTAATGACCAGGTTAAATTAATTAATAATTTTTTATATTCATTTTTTTGTTTATGGTCCAATCAATATTACAACTTTTTAGCTTTGAAACTTAATTCTTTCGTTAATAATACACATCTTTTAGCAGAAAATAATTCTTTTCTGGTTGAAAGTTCAATTATTTGTTGAAAATTTAAACATAAATTTTATATTAAAGAATTTATTTCCCCATTTTTATGAAAAATTACTTTATTTCTCCTGGTTTAAAAGCATTTTAGGTTGTTTAATCTGTTCTAGGCTCTTTTTTACTTCCTAATAAAATTCCAATTTTACAGTTTTAAATTAGATTCTTTAATTTGTTTAATCAAATAAAATTTTAAATGTTATAATTATAATAATTATAATATTAAAATTAATTATAATATTATAATATACACTACTCAGCGAAAAAAGATAACAGGACGTATAAAAAAAAACAGTTGGAAAGCCTATGAAATTTAACATCTATCAATGTCAAACGGATTTTTTTTAATCTGCTGAAGAGAATACAGCACCTGATAACTTTAAAAAAAATTCTAATTTTTCTAAAAATTTTTACCTCGACTTCAACTTTTAGCATGACCTAGAAAAATTATTGCAAAAATCTAAAAATTATACGTCATAGAGCCTAAAATTTTATCTTTAATTTAAGTCAAAAAAATTTAAAAAATCTTTATCGGTTCCCGAGATACGTGTAAAAATGTTCAATCGTATCTGAGTTGAGTTTTAGTCGACGGTCACGGTTCTCGGCCGGTCTGCTGCTCACTTCCTTCGTTGAGGCAGGACCGAATAGGCCACGCACAGAGGTGGTGGTTGCTTGTGACTTTATTTTGTAATTTTAATCAATGAAAAATTATATAATAAGCGAGTTGTTTGTGTAAGAAAAATTTTTGTGTTAAATAAAATAATAAACTACTTATTAGAAATTGATAAGCAATTTTTATTAATATTCTAGTTGATAACAATTTTGAGAAATAAAAAAACTGTTCATCATTTTTTTATTTTTTAATATGGAGATAATTCTGTCAAATCCAATGTTAAATAATATAAAAATAATTTTAAAAATTTACAATAATAATTAGAACTAAAAATTACTGATCAGCAGAATCAAAAGTGTAGGAGAGCCCCAAATAAGCACCACCTCCGTGCGTGGACTATTCGGTCCTGCCTCAATGAAGGAGGCGAGCAGCAGACCGGCCGAGAACCGTGACCATCGACTAAAACTTAACTCAGATACGATTGAACATTTTTAATCGTATCTCTGGAATCGATGAGGATTTTTTAAGTTTATTTGACTAAAATTAAAGATAAAATTTCAGGCTCTATGTCGTATAATTTTAAGATTTTTGCAACAATTTTCCTAGGTCATGCTAAAAGTTGAAATCGAGCTACAAAATTTTAGAAAATCTAGAATTGTTTTTAAACTTATCACGTGCTGTATTCTCTTCAGCATATCAAAAAAAAATCTGGTAAATATTACTAGATGTTGAATTCCATAGGCTTTCCAACTATATTTTTTTAATGCCCTATCATTTTTTTCGCTAAGTTATCGTGGTTCAAAGTTAGCAGTGATTTTTAATAGTGCTTGCGTCAATCGATCTCACAATTTCCGACGGTAGTGTATTTCGATTTTTGTAATTATTTTTATATTCTAATCAGGAGATTGAATGACACCTTCGGAAAATGCGGGAGGCCTAAGATTGGATGGCAAATTGATCCCTTTGGACACTCAAGAGAACAGGCATCAATATTTGCCCAAATGGGATTCGATGGTCTACTTTTTGGTCGTCTTGATTATCAAGATAAATCACAGCGAATGAAAACTCAGACTCCAGAATTGATCTGGGAGGGTAGCCCCAGTTTAGGTAAAAAAATGCAAATTTAAAAAAAAATTTTTTTTAAATGTCCAGGTATAACTCAAAATTCAATTCCGTTTTTATTTTTTCAGGTGAAAGTTCTAATTTATTTACAACAGTTCTCTACAATATTTACGTTCCACCGAGAGGATTTTGTTTCGATATTCTTTGTTCAGATGAACCTTTGATTGATGACACTGAGGTTCCAGATTACAATATAGATCAAAAAGTAAGTTTGAAGGTTTTTATTCTCCTATTCAGATTCAAATTCAGATTCGTGGTAGGCCGCCGTACGACCATCGTCTCACCATCGGATACCGCACGACCATTGCATCACGATCGGATACCGCACGAACATTAAACCATCGCGCGCTTCGAAGAACAAATCATATCAGACAATAAAATACGATTTAATTTACATTACTCTTTTAGACACTAAACCTTTAGAATCTGGACAATAAAGCGCTTTCCCTTTATCACAAAGTGTCTTTAACGGAGACTTTCCAGTATCTTTCTACAAGGATAACCACCTTGAAAGTGTCCGGTTAATAACACAGCGCCTACTTATTCAATAATTATGTATTAAGGAAATTGAATAATATATAATAAATTTTGCAGGTGGAACAATTTTTGGAATTCGTCAACAATCAAGCAAAAGCCTACAGAACAAATAATGTGATCATTACTATGGGTAACGATTTCACTTACCAAAATGCTGACACATGGTTTACTAACTTGGATAAACTCATTAAGTATGAAAAGATAACATTTTTACCATTGTGCAATTTATGACCTAAATAGGATATACAGTTTAAATAAATAATAAAAATTTCATTTGTTTTTTTAAAGTAAACTAATTAATTTAAGAAAAAATGCTAATAATAATTTTTATTATTAGATACATAAATCAGAGAAACGGATCAACACATCATGCAATTTATTCAACTCCTTCCTGTTATTTAAAAGCCGTAAATGATCGGAATTTATTATGGACAACGAAAAGTGACGACTTTTTCCCTTACGCCAGCGATCCCCATTCGTATTGGACTGGTTACTATACTTCGCGACCAACAATTAAATTCTACGAAAGAATGGGCAACAACTTTTTACAAGTGAGGAGATTTATCTTTCTCATTCATAATATTATTAAACAAGCTATCTTTTTATTTATATTTTTTCTAAAAAATACTATTATTTTACTTCTGTTTGAAAAATTAGTTAAGAGATTCGAACAGGCCGATTTAGGTCTAAAAATGAACTTTCTTACTTTTTCCTTTTATTAAACGTTAACCCCAGAAAGTATTTTTTATTTTTCATGGTATACGCCTTAAATTTTGCGACACTATTTAAATACTAAAATATTTACTATTACTGTTAAAAATTACCATTTAAATATTTATACCGCATGACGAAAAAAATATTTAATTTCAAAATACACGAAAAATATACATCTTATATAGTTTAAAGATCTCTATAGTAATTTAGTATTTATTCTGTGACTTAAATTAACTAAAAGTGTTTAATAATAATATTGCAAGTAATGTTCTTTTGAATTTATTTTAATTTATTATTTTGGATTTAAAACTTGCATTTATTATTTAAAATTTAAAATGTGCATTTAAAATTTACATTAAAAAAAAAAAATTTAGTCTCCGAATTCAAAAGTTTTCAAACTCAAAAATATTTGTTTGGAATTATTAAAAATTTGAGGTAAATGAAAAGTCTGAATAAATTCATAAGACTTAAGATTAAATTAAAAATAACTCAAACAACATTGAAAAGAATTAAAATGCATTGAGGAAAATTAAAAAAACTTCAATAATTCCAGTCCAATGGAAGTTAATTCAGAGAAAATGAGGGGATTCAAGATACTTTGATGAAATTCATTAAAGTTTGAGTCAATTGTAAAAAAATAAAAAAATTTAAAAAATTTTCATTAGGTTGGGTAAAATCTGATTATACCAAATTCAGGGCCAATTTAACATATTAATTTATATTAATTTTATATTTTTATATTAAATTAAGAATATTAATTTAAGTGAACTAAAAAAATGTTGTTCAAGCCAGTGAATTATATAAAATTCTGGAGAATTTAGAGAAAAGTTAGGGAATTGGGAAAAAATCGATTATTTATATTAGACAGCAAAATTCATTCAATATTAAGTTAAGAGTGAATTTAGAAAAATTCAAGGAAACTCAAAACTATTTTAATGAATCTCTGAGAATCCAAAGTTAGTCTAAAAGACTTTAAAGTGAGGTAAAAAGAATTTAACCTAAATTTAAGAAGATGCAAGAGAAACACAAGAAATTTATACAAATACGAAGTGAATTAAAAAATTTTATGAGAAATTCATGAGAATTCAAAAATAAATAAAAATCAATTCAAGTAGAATTATTAAAAATTTAAAGATTCCATTGATTCCGTTTGAATGAGAGCGAATTTTAAGAATTTAAGGAATTTCTAAAGACTTATGTAATTTATAATAATTTGACATAATTGAATTAAATCTTAAAAATAAGGAATTTGTATTGAATTGAATAAAATGAGAATATTAAGTATTACAAATTAAAAATAAATTAAAAATAACACAAGGTTAAAATTAAAAATTACTCAAGTCAATGCAAAAAATGCAATTGAACATTTTTTATTTAATTTAAATAAATAAGTGTGAATAGAAACAGCCCAGGTGAAAAAGTTATGTATAATTTATATACAGTGGACAAAACACTGTTATTTTTCATTTGTTTTGCATAGAAAAGTTCATAAATTAAATTCAACAAACAAACAATTATTTATTTTAACTTTATTCATATAATTCTAGGTCGTGAAGCAACTTTTAGTTTTAAGTAATGCCCCAGACAATGAGCAATTAGAGAAATTTCGTGAAGCAATGGGTATACTACAACATCATGATGCTGTCACTGGCACAGAAAAGCAACATGTTGCTGATGATTATTCTCTAATTTTGTCCAATAGCATGAGCGACGGAGAAAATATTAGCACCGAGTCTTTGAGGTATTCATTATTTTATCAATAGCATGGAAATTCCAAATTTAAATTCATTAATATTTCATTTTAATCTTTTAATTTATGTCCCTGATAAAATTTTCCCTCAAATAATTTTCAGAACTTTGTTACCAAAGGAGACAAATTCAGAGCAGAAAAATTCACTCAAATTCCATTCTTGCCCTTTGTTGAATATTAGTACCTGTGAGCACACAGAAAACAACAAAAATTTTATTGTTACTTTGTACAATCCAACGAGTAGACCACTTACAACCCATGTTCGACTTCCCGTCAGAGGAACATCATATCTAGTTAAAGACTATCTAGGTAATAAATATATTTATCATTATCATTCTATTAAGAAAAAAATAGTAGTCCTAAGTCGGCACAGTAAAACTTTTGTCGAAAACGGATGGTAAACAGGGTTTAATACTACTTTAATATCTCGGGTCACGTATCATGATCCTTGTCTACAGTTTGATTTTTGATATCTCTCAAAATAGTGGTCCTAAGTCGGCACCACCTAGCCCTGAACCCCCAATGAGGCACCTTCATGTTCCGAGCAACTACTGCGTTTCAAAGCAGAAGGAGATCACGCATCGGTTTCTTGCGTTTGAAATTGTGTCCCATGACTACAAGAAAATAAAATTGGCCAAAAGTTAATAAAAAAACTCAGAAACTAAAAGGACACCTAAAAAAAGTCAAGCCACATGCAGACAAAACACAACCAAAATAAAAAAAAAAAAACAAGAAACGAGTGATATGGAATTGAAACGAAATAAAATAGCACAAAAATAATAACAAAAGAAGAAAAAGTACAGATTCAGGACCACCTCTTTGGTGCCGACTGAGGACTACAGTGAATGCTTACACATTTCATGATTATTACGCACACCGAACAAATCTGAATAAAAAATCGACTTTAACAAGCAAAAGCACACGGAACGCAGAAACCAGTTGACTTAATCGATTGAAATTTTTAAAATATCTACACACCTGTAGAAGCATCACAACAATGCAAGAGAATGGAATTGCGTTTAAAGGAAAAATTCATATCCGCTCACGTTATCAAGCGAAAACTAAAGTGACAAATTGAAGAATAATTTCTACCAACCTGTTATGCGAGAAAATTTTTTAACCAACACTCTCACCATCTTTGAGAAACGCGAGGATGTTAACTTTACCCACAGTGCCGACTTAGGACCACTCTCTCCTGCAAGCTAGAAAAATATCAGTTATTGTAAAAGAATGTTATGCTTATCTAGAAGAGTTCCGTGAGAGTTACGTGCTTTAATTAAGTATTTATTTACAAAAAAAATACATACATTAATTTATTTTTGTAAATAAATACCTAAATAGGACGTATGACCAATAAAACTTTCCTTTTCTCCTGTTGAGAAATGTACAAACATCATAACGTCTGAAGAAAGGGATATGAATGTTTTTAAAAGCTTTATTTTTCTACAGAAATTTTCCAATCAATTTTTTGAATTAAATGAGACCAATACTTTTTTCAAGATAAACTTAGTAGTCCTCATTTTCTAAATAGTACAATATTGTAATATTTAAAAATATGTATTTTTTGCAGGAACTGAACTAGTAACACAAATTGTGCCTATATCAACAGCAGTGAAAAACATTCCTGGTCGAAAAAGTTCTGCTTTACATGATCTAGTATTTCTGGCAATAGAAATACCGGCTTTGGGTTATCAATCCTTTTATGTAAGCGAAAAGAATCAGGAAAGTGAATTACAATCTGATGAACCAGTTAGGGGCCAAAACTCTCGTTCAATGGGTGGAAATGTGAGTAAAAAAGAGTGAATATCCGCAATAGTAAGTCTACAGAAAGACGAACTACTCTGTAATGATACATATTTGGGTCAATTCAATTCCGAAATATTTTTAATTGTTATACAAGTTTCTAATAATGAAAGAGTGAAAAATCAATAACCTATTTATTTTAATAATCTAATGTTCCTATTTTAGACTTACGATATTTCTGTCGACACAACTGGAAAAATCGTTATCCAGTCTAAACTTGAGGATAGTGTCAAATTGACACAATCATTCCATTACTATGAAGGAGTTGAAGGTAACAACCACGGATCTATAAATCGTGCTTCTGGTGCATATATCTTTCGACCAAATGTAACTGCTGGAATCAAAGAATTCAATTATAGTGGAAATTTACAAATATTTAAAGGTTTGTGCCATTACAATAAACCATTAAATTACCAATCATACTGGATTAGTTTATCTGCAAACAGCTTTTTAAAGGGTATCCAAAAATTACAATTGTTATAAAAGAGACAAAATTAAATTTTAGGTCCCTTGGTAGAAGAGCTTCAACTGACTGTTAACGAGTGGATCAGTCAAGTAGTCAGAGTTTACAGTGAAGAAGAGAGAATTGAATTTAGCTGGCTAGTTGGCCCCATTGATATAAAGTAAGGTTTCCTTTAAGGATCTTTATCATATCCTTGGTTTCAAAAATCAGTTTTTTCTAAAAATGAAGAGAAGATTTTGATGCTTGAGACAGATATCTTAAATAATAGGAAGATAAAAAGCCTGTTCGACCGTCCTGATGAACAAAGTTGCTATCTACCTATTTTGAAGGAATTTAGGATTCCAGAAAAACCGAAGCTACGGTAAACTGTAGCAACGTTTTCTATCAGGACGGCACCGGTGTGAGATGTGCTTATCAACTAAGAGAAACTTATTAGGCATCAGCGTTTTCGTTTAAAATGCCAAATAAGACTGATTACTTTAGCTTTTATCATAAAACTACGTAGACGTTAAATTGTTCCAGTGACGAGATTGGGAAAGAAATAGTAACCAAATACACCACAGACTTGAAATCGAATGGAGCATTTTCAACAGACAGCAATGGTCGAGAAATGTTGAAGCGAGAAAGAAATAAGCGACCCACCTGGAATTTAGAACTCGCCGAACCAATTGCTGGAAATTACTATCCAGTAACGACAAAAATTTCTCTTACCGATGAAGACAGAAAATTGAAAATGGCTGTACTTACTGACAGAGCACAAGGAGGCAGTAGTTTAAAAGATGGTGAAATTGAACTGATGGTGAAGAACTAAGTCTTGACATATTATTACTGGTTTTAATCCTTATTTTTTTACTCTCTCTCTCTCTCTCTCTCTCTCTCTCTCTTTTACGGGGGTCCTACAAAAAAACCTAGCAAACTATTCGTTAAATACTGTCTTTACTGCTATTCATACTCTTAAAGGCTTGCAAACTCGAAATGGGATTCCATTTCCTCTTGCAACTACACGGAAAAAAATATGGGACCAAATAGTTGTCTAGTTTCAGAACTTATTATTACCAAAAATTGTAGTAGCTT
>JAAAKG020139016.1:0-12479 GCA_010014905.2 Druon quercuslanigerum
TTTTAAGTGCTTTTCATATAAACAATTGATTTAGAATTTAGCTGCTTAATTCGTTTGAAAAATAGTTTATTCTCGTAACAATATATATAAATTTTTATTAATATTCTAGTTGTTACAAAGTTCAAGAAATAAAAAAAAATGTTCATTTTTGATTCTTTAATATGGGAATAATTCTAAATTGCAATAATTGTAAATTATTAAAAAAAACAAAGAATAATTTTAAAAATTTACTATAATTTGAACTAAAAATTACTGGTGAGCAGAATCAAAAGTATAAGAGAGCCCCAATCAAGCACCGCCTCTGTGTGTGGCCTATTCGGCCCTGCCACAACGAAGGAGGCGAGCAGCAGACCGCCCGAGAACCGTGATCGTCGACTAAAACTCAACTCAGATAAGATTGAACATTTTTTATTGTATCTCGAGAACCGATTAAGATTTTTTAAATTTCTTTGGATTCAATTAAAGATAAAATTTTAGGCTCTATGTCGTATAATTTTCAGATTTTTGTAACAATTTTCCTAGGCCATGCTAAAAGTTGAAGTCGAGGTACAAAATTTTAGAAAATCTGGAATTTTTTTTAAACTTATCACGTGCTGTATTCTCTTCAGCAGATAAAAAAAATCTGTTTGGCATTACTAGACGTGGAATTTTATAGGCTTTCCAACAGTTTTTTTAAAATGCTCTATCATCTTTTTTGGTTGAGTTATCGTGGTTCAAAGCCAGCAGTGATTTTTGATAGTGCTTGCGTCAATCGATCTCATAATTTCCGACGGTAGGGTATATAGTATATAGGGAATAAGAAAATGGTATATTTCATTTGTTTTATAATTAAAAATAAAACCATTTTAACGAAATTCAACTACTTGGAAAAAAATTAACTTTTATTTTGAAACAATCTATTTTTGGGTTAAAAATTCAATTATTCTGCAGATAATTGACCTTTTTCTCTTAAAAATTCAGTAAACTTGTCAAAAATTGATATATTTGATAAAAGAGTCGTATTTTTGGTAGACCTTTAATCTTCCTGGTGAAAAATTCCACTTTGTAGTTCAGAATTCAAATATTTTGTTATAACTTGTTTCTTTTTTCGTTTAATTCACCTAAATGGAAATTCGTCTTTTGGTTGAAAAGTAATTTTTCTTAGTTGAAAATGAACTTCTTTATTAAAAATTTAACTTTTGTGGTTAAAAATTTAATTTTAGTTAGAAATTCATATTTTTCTATTGAAAAATCAACTACTTGATTGAACTACTCTGTTAAAATTTTTTTAAACCTTTGTGGTTGATAATTCGGAGGAGGCATTATTAATAAATTTACATTATTACTTTAAATCCCTTCAACAAAATAATTTTACCCTCTCTTGTTCTTGGAATAAAAGAAAACAATTTGAAAAAAATTATTGCATTCGCGTTTAAAAAAATGTTCATTAACTAGAGTAATTTACATATAACTATTGCGATAAAAGTATTGCATTTTAATTATTATGAACTTCGTGGATCAACTTGAGATTTCTCCATTAATTACAATCCCACAAAAAAGTTGCTATGCTGCAGAATAATCATTATAGCTCATTTAGCATTTAGCCGTATATTTAAGGCGCCACAGTGGTGCAAAACTGTATTTTCACCAACCTCGAATGTTTGCCTTGACCTAGAGACGTTTGACGTTTTAGTGGCACGCATACTTCTAATATTTTGAATTCTGTTGAGTTAAATAGCAACTAATCAAAATTTCTTTAAATTCAACAATTTTTTTTAATTAAAATAAACTCATAAAAGATTATTAGTCTTCATGGAATTATTTGATATTCTTATCTAGAAAGGTGGAACGAAATTAACGAAAACCTTGAACTCATTGTTGTGGAATATCTCATTAGATGCATACTGCGCGAATATGACTGTTCTTAGTTTGTTATTTTGAATTTGCTGGAATTTTTAAATTTAAATTTCCGACTAAGGAATTTAAGTTCTGAAAATCTATTTCTTAATGAGAAAATTCAAATTGTAAATCATTCTTTAATAATCGATGTAACACTTGAGTTACATTACAATTTTTTTTCACCATTAATTTAGTAAAAAAAAATTTGCAAATAAGTAATTTTATTTTATGATAGAATTTATTTCGAATGTTTGTTTCAAATCTTATTTTTTAATGTGTAATTTAATATTTTTTCTTTTGGTCAAAAACATTTTTTAAAATCTTTTTATTGCAAAATTAATTTTTTTATTAATTCTATCGGATACATAATTGATTTGATAGATTTTCGGTATTATGAAAATCCTAAAATTCATTGAATTGTTTAGGCCCAGCAAAAATTTTTTTGAATGGCATCCAAAAAGAAAATATGCAAGAAATAAAATTCTCGAAATGATAAAATTACCGTCAATATCGAATTTCCGAATAGGGAAATTCCCAGCAGTTTTAATACTACCGAATTTAAAAATTACCTAAAATGAATAATAAAACAAATAAAATAAAATGAAAATAAATAAAGTAAATAATCTTTTTTTCGTCATTAATTTAGTAAATAAAAATTTGCACATAAGTAATTTTATTTCATGATAGAATTTATTTTGAACTATTTTCAAATAATATTGATAAAAAAGAACATT
Organism: Druon quercuslanigerum; assembly: GCA_010014905.2. Taxonomy (NCBI): domain Eukaryota; kingdom Metazoa; phylum Arthropoda; class Insecta; order Hymenoptera; family Cynipidae; genus Druon; species Druon quercuslanigerum. Next base: position 2,613 of record JAAAKG020139016.1, read on the forward strand.
TTAATTTTAAATCTTGTTAATATTCCAAAATAATTATGTTCCTAACATTTTGCTATTACAACATATGTAATTATGGTTGCAGGTAAAGATTAATTATTTTTTTAATTAAAAAAAATTTCAAAACAAACTTTGAATTTAAAAAAAATTGAAATTTGAAAAGAATTAACAAAATTTGTAACAAAATCTTCATTTTATTAAGAATTTGCAATGCAATTTTGAAGCTTTTTAAGAATTTTAAAAGGTTGCAAGGTAATAATTTTTTTCTTAAGATTTCAGAAAAAATTTAAAAAGTATATTTATTTTTCATTTTGAAAAATGATAAAATTATTTTAAAAAATCGAATAAGTTTGAGAGATATTTAGAAGTTTTGAAAACAGAACAAAATAACTTTCAATTAAAACAAATGTTCACAATAAAAAAAAATAGATGTTTCAAGATTACGAAAAATAGATGTAGAAGCTTTTGAAGAACTTTGAAAGGTTTCAAAACAGAATCTGGAAAATTTCGAAACTTTTTCATTTTTAAGATTTTTTTTTGTTTAATTACGGGAAAATTCTTATCATATTGAAACATCTTTGAAATAATAAAAAATATTAACTAATTATTTATTTATTAACTCATAGTTAATTTAATTATCGATTAATCATTATTATTATTATTATATTATTAAAGATTTTGTAATGGAATTTTGAACTTTAAAAAAGTTTTTGAATCATTTGATGATAATAATACAATTTTCTTAAGATTCCTTGAAATATTTAGAGTTAATAAAAAAAATAATTTTAAGAGAATATTTAAAAAGTGTTTTAAACATTACAAAATATTTTTACAATTATGAAAAAGAAATGCGGAAGATATTAAGGTAACTAAAAAATTCGTAAAATAATAAATAATTTTTTTTAAACGTGAAAAAGTTGTAAATGTATTTTTAACTGACACAATTTTTTTATAAAATTTTACAAAATCCTGTAAAATAAACAAAAAATTATTAAAAATTTCCTAGAGAATTTCTTGACTTACCTGAAATTTTCAAAAATCATTTTGAATTTTCTCAAGCGGGCTAGCAAAATTATATTTACATAAGTATAAAGCAGATACGCAAATAAACTTAAAAAAAATATAGTTATTAAAAAAAATGTATTATTATTTTAATCCTATTTTTAAAATAAAAAACTAATGATTTGACTACATTTTTTAAATCTTAATCATTTTTGATTGAAAATTCAACAATTTTGTTGAAAACTCGTATTTTTGGTTTGAAAAAACATCTGCTCGGCTAGAACTATTTTCTTATTTTTATTAAAATTAAAACTATTTGGTTTAAAATTTAAATCTTTTTTGGTTAACAAATCAAATATTTTGTTCGAAATTCGGCTTTTCGATTGAATTTAAGTCTTTTTTTATTTAAAATTAAGATTTTCTCTATTTTTATGTCAAGTATTTTTTTTTTGCGAATTCGTATTTTTTGCTTAAAAATTAAACTTCTTGTTTAGAATTTAAACTACTTCATTAAAAATTCATCTATTTGGTAGAAAATTAATCTTTTTGAAAGAAAATTCATGTACTTCGTTAAAAATTTAATTAAAAAGTTAAATATCAATTTTTTTGATTAAAAATAAACACATTTTTGGATTTATATCAATTATTATATTTCTCATTAAAAATTTATCTTTTTGTTTAGAACTTGAATTATTTGGTTGAGGTTAATCTTTTTTTCTGCAATTTTTATTGGCCATATCAGGAATTCTCAAAAATCTCTTTGAATTTTCTCAAGAATCATTGAATATTATACGTTAATAAAACCTTAAAAATAAATAAACAAATCAACACAAAAAACAGCTATTTGAAATTTTTATTTTATATTGAAAATCTAATTAATGATTAAAAGTATTATACATATTTTATATTTTATTATCAATTATGATTTTAAACCGGAAATGTGTATTTTTAATAAAAAATTATAATATTTCCGAGATTACAAAATGTTCAATAATTATTTACTTTTTTTGGGTTTGTTAGCGTTTTGTTACCAGACTGAAAATTAAAAAAAAGACGCTTAGATTTTAAAATTTTATAATTTATGAACAATTTTAGGTTAAATTATAGCGTATTACACCAAAAATGTGTGCTTCAAAACCAAAATAATTATAGTTCAAAAAATAATTTCAATTTTTGAACAGATTCAAGTTATAATCGCGTTTCCACAAAAAATTTTTGTTTTAAACAATTGAACAATTGCAAAAGTAAATGTTTTGTTATAGGTTAGTGCTTATTATTAAAAATATCCATTGTTATTAAAAAATCTTTAGATTTTGAAGAATATTTGCAATATTTGAATAATAATAAATTATTCGGCTGAAAGTAGAACTAATGTGTTATCAATTTTTTAAATGAAAATTTATGTTTTAAACTAAAAATTAAACTTCCATTTTTGGTGAAAATGTTTTTTTTTTGTTTAAAAATTAATTTTTTAACTGTAATATTGAACTGATTTATTTCGCAACAGTTTGTTTCAAAATTAATCTGTTTTCGTTTAAGATTGAACTATTTTGTTAAAAATTCAATTTTTTAAATTAAATTCAAATCTCTGAAAGTATCAGTATTGTGAAGTATCAGCCTTGATGGGGTTTAAGTTATTGCGATATAAATTATTTTTGTTGTTGTTAAAGATTAATCTATTTTGGTTACAAATTTAAACTTGGTTGAAAGTTGAACTTCTTCGATCAAAATTAATTTTTGTTGTTGAAAATTCATCATTTCAGATATAATTTTTCATCAATTATAAAAAATACTTTCCTTGACTTTCTTTTCTATTATTTTAGATAATAGATACTTAGATTTACAAAAAATTGATGTCAATAATAATTTTATATTTTAATTTAAAAATTGTGCAAGAAGAAATAACATTGTTGGTGCGTGTAGCAGTCGTGTTTTTTCTAAGGTATTTAATTAACTAAATAACAAATTATTATATCATATAAATATAACCGTAAGTAATGACAATGAATACATTGTATTTTATCTAAGTGTAGCACTACTTGATAAAGTGGAAGGGTGATAAATAAATCATTCATGACTCATCAAACTCTCCAGAAGTGATAAGAACGACAAAAGCTTGCTCATGGCGTAAAGAGTCGTTTGTTTAATTGACTATTAATTTTGTCAAGATAACTGAAACAAATCTTCAATTAGCTAATTTTTATTTCCTCAATAAAAAAACAACAACGGAAGGAAGATAAAAAGTCCCCTTACAGTACAATTCTTGCAAATTTAATCAAGCTTGATAATAAAAACTTTTTATTTACAATTACTTCCTTGTACGATTTCAATAAAACAAGACGCAAATCTAGTTTATATAAAATATCACTAAAAATAGATTACAAATTTTCTTATGTTTAAAAAATGTTTTAATCCAAAATATAGTTTTTATTCATTCTAAATATTGCTTTCAATTTAACTTATAACTCAAATAAATATTGTAAAAAAGAAGTTACTTTTAAAAAAGTTTTTTAGATTATAATGGTCTTAAATATTAAAGCATTCCATTTTAAATTGTACATTTTTTTTAGAAATTTAAATTTATAATTAAAATTATCCAACTTGAAATATTTAAATTTCAGAAAATTGTAGATTACAATCGTTAGGGATTCGTATAAAAAACGTTCAATGCCTTAAACGATATGAATTTGATACAAAAAGTCTAGACTCAAAAACGGATTTGAAAATTTTTTTTATATAAAAAATTTCAAAAAACTTTAAACAAAATCCAGATTTTTTAATATTTTAAAAGAAAATTTCCAAGATTTTAAAGATTTTAAAATTTTTTAAAGAAATAAAGTTAATAGAATAAATTCCATTAGATTCCTAAGAACATTTAAAGTAATTTTTTTATAATGAATGTAAAAATAATATTTGAAAAAGATTTTAAAACATTACAAAAGATGTCCAAAATTGTCAAAAATAAATCCGGAAGATTTTAAAACAGTTTCAGGAATAATGGCCTATAGTTATTTGAAATTGTTATTTTGTATTAAAAATTATTCTTTCTCTCAAATTATAATTTATCTAATTTTTTATTCTGGCCTGAAAAATCGTTTTTGGTTGCAAATTCAAACAATCTCTTTTGGTAGAAATTTCATCTTTTTTTAAATGAAAATTTCAGATGCTTGGTTTAAAATGAATTTTTTTTTTTGGCTAAAGACTCAACTACTATTTTGATGAAAATTCATCTTTTTGAATTAATAAAATCCTTTTTTATTTAAAATATTTTTAGTTTAGTGATAAACTATTATATTTTTTTTACGAGAATTCGTTCTTTTTTGTTAAAAATTAAAGTACTCGGTTAAAACTTAAATTACTTTGTTAGAAATTCAATTGTTTGGTTAATTATTTATTATTTTAGTTCAAAATTCACTTTTTTGTTGTTAAAAACATAACTTTATTGTGAATTTTTTTTTTGTAGGAAATTAGTTTTATTAGTAGAAAATGTATCTTTTTGGTTGAGGATTCAACTTTTTTGTTGCAAACATTTTGTTTTTGAGTGAAAAATGAAATTACAGACAATGTCAAATTCCTGAATAATAAAATTCCTAAATTATAAAATTCTTCTTTAATAATAAAATTTTCGACATTTTATAATATTTCCGAATTATAAAATATACCAACTAGAAAATTCCCGAATTTAAACAAATAAAATTTTTGTTTTATAAATATCATTTATTTATGAAAACTACAATGATCACATAAATTTAACATTATAAATATTTTTAATAAACATTCTAAAATTATTGTTGGGATTTATTATATTAATTGAAAAAAACATGTTTCCAAATGAAAATTTCTTTCAATAATTGTTATTTTAAATTTAAACAACAAGTTTAAAAACTTCAAACAATATAAGTATTGTTCTTTTATACAAATATTTAATTGTTGTATTTTTAATAAATTAATAAAATTTACTCAAAAAATTTAATAACTCAAGATTGAGAATTGTCTAATTTGGATATTTTATAATATTTTCTGGAAAATTTCTGATTCAGTAATATTATAAACTATTCGGGAATATCATTATTCGGGAATTTTTCAATTCGGTAATATTATAAACTGGTCCAGAATTTTATTATTCAGCAATTTTCCAATTCGATAATATTATAAACTATTCGGGAATTTTATTATTCGTAAATTTTCCAATTCGGTGATATAATAAAAAGTTCGGGAATTTTATTATTCAGGAATTTAATTCTCCGGATATTTGATTAGTTGGAAATTTTCCAATTCGAGAATTGTAGAGTGTCGGAAATATTATTTTCGGGATTTTTCAGTCGTTCCGATGATTTTACTACAGTCAAATCTGGACTTAATGTCAATTTTGGGACTGAGCTGTGCATCAAATCCAGAGTTTCGAAACTATTTTCTCTCTCTCTTGTTTGTTCTCTTCCTTGTTTCTCTCTCTGTTTTGTAACATTTGAGTGAACACCGCATATTCTTCCGCAGTTCCCCTCAGCCGTCTCCACCGCGCGGTGTCAATTCTCAGAAACATTAAATCCAGGTTTGACTGACATAAAAACTCAAATTCGAAATTTTTATTTTGTATCAAAACTTACTTTGCCCTTCAAATCGAGAAACTACATACGGGCATAGCGCGCAATTGAGCGCTCCCATTTCAGAACGGGACATAACTCGGTAAAGTTGGAGGGAGGTTGGCCCCTGGCAACTAAGAATCGAAATTTGAAAATTTGATTTTTGAAGAATGCATTCTTATAGGAAATTATATGGCGCATCTTTTTTCCTCTAGAAAAATAGTTTAATCTATTAGAGTTTTCGAGATAACCATGATAATGATGTTTCTTTCTGAAGACGATTTGTAATTAATTTTTGGTCTCTTGCTCGTCGTCACAACTACCGGTTTTGGAATTTTTTTATGAAATTTAGAGACAATACTCTCTAAAGTATCCTTAGAACGATGATATGAGCGAAAATTGTATATCATTATTTACAACAAAATAAAAAATTGTTGTCTAGGCTATTCCGAATTTAAATCCTTATAATCTTCGATCGCTTCGTTTATCGAGGGAAGTTGAAGCAAATATCAACTTTCTGTGGAGAAATTGTTCAGAAAACTATAAGGTAGTTTTCTGGGAAAACCTTTTTTCAAAAAACTGAATAGGTAAAAAACAGCGACTGCAAAACTTGGAGTGCGCGAACTAAACTCTTGTAGGCGACATGCATAAGGGCGGACTCAAATGTAGGTATGCAGGTGAATGATGCAAAAGTTCAGAATAATACGAAAAGTATCGAATTATGATATATTCAAAGAGTTTGAATACTTTTATAACGCACGAATAAACAAGTAATATAATAATATGATAATACGTATTAAATAATAAAATATTATGAACAAGTTTTATAAATTAAATTCCATTTTTTAAATCACAGCAATTTCCACTTTTCTACCAATGAATCTAAACAAATTCTATATAATTTCCATGCAATACATGTGCGGATTATATCAAACGCATTCTACAAGAATCATTCTACAGAAGTTATTGAATTTATTCAATTTGTTTTCAAATATTAAAACCAAGAAAAAATGGTTCACACTTTGCACTTACGTTTCCTAGCACGAAGAGTACCCTGTGATTCTTTTTCCATTTCGAAAAAAAAGAGAATTCCTTCCACTATGAATTTCACGAAATATTATTTAACTCGCGGAACGATGTGAATATTGTGGAATCAAAAAACACAATGATCTATTTAATTCTACAGAAACTGCAACTATTATGATGCTAGAAGAGCTAAAACGTCATTTGAAGGTCATGTAATATAACTCTAGGTATTTCTTTGTTTATATTTTTATTCCTTTGCTAGTTGTATTGCGAGCGGTTCCGTGCGTCTAACAGACATGGATTGTTACGAATCGCGCGCTCCAAGTTTTACATTCGCAATTATTCACCTATTCAGTTTTTTGAAAAAAGGTTTTCACAGAAAACTACCTTAGAGTTTTTTGAACAATTTCTCCATAGAAAGTTGATATTTGCTCAAACTTCGCTCGATAAACGAAGCGGTCGAAGATTATAAGAAATTAAATTCGGAATAGCCTAGAAAACAATTTTTTATTTTGTTAGAAATAATGATATGCACTTTTCGCTTATATCCTCTTTCTGAGGATACTTTGGAGAGTATTGTCTCTAAATTTCATAAAAAATTTCAAAAAACTGTAGATGTGACGACGAGCGAGAGATAAAAAATTAATTACAAATCGTCTTCATAAAAAAACATCATTATCATGGTTATCTCGAAAAATATAAAAGATGAAAATTTTTTTCTAGCGGAAAAAGATGCGCCGTCTAATTTCCTAAATGAATGCATTCTTCAAAAATCAAATTTTCAAATTTCGATTTTTAGTTGCCAGGGGCTCCCATGTCCCGTTCTGGAATCGGGGTGCTCAATTCATGATACAAATTTAATTACAGTATCCTCCCACTTATCACGAGAGACTGGGACTGGGATTCGCGTTATTAAAGGTAATGTCAAAATTTATCAGTCAAGGAAACATGTAGCAGAAAACATTAGGAGGTTATTACGTTCATTTTACGTACTAATCCTAAAATCTGTATGGTTTATTACAAGTTTTACTCATAAGAAAATAAAAAAGGCATGTAAGTTTTTCCATATAAAACGATTTGGATTGATTTTTTTTTCTAGAATTAATAGCCATTGATAAATTGAAACAAACTTATCAAATAGGTTAAATTGAATGTCAACATTTTTTAAAAAGTCGGTAGTGGGATCAAAGTGAGTAGGGGAAGTCGCGATAAGTGGTAGTGCGGTAAGTGAGAGGGTACTGTAGTTTAATTGTTTAAAATAAGGAGAGAGTGTCTCGATAACAGTATTAATATCACATTATTAAATTTTCTAATAGTATTGCTTAAAAATAATGCAATAAATATGATTTCAGACTGTTATTAACCATTTTGTACAACGTCAGCGTGAATGCAACAGGAGTGCAGTGGCTGCTAGATTTTCAAGTAGCGGATAATGTGTTAAGTCAGTGTTTGAAAGAATCCACACCGAAGGACTTAAATCTACTATGCCTCAGTATTTTGCACTCTATAACTTGTGACCTAGCTGATCCCAAACACTTGCAAGAAATTCTTCAGTCTATTCCACTCGAAAAAATGGATAAAATCGCTCTTTCTGGAGAAAAACAAATAGTCACGATGACAAGGGAAATTAAAAAAAATCTAAAAAAAGCAAGACACCTTTTGCACTTCAACAAACAGAAAATTAAAAATGAATAACATTGCGTCCATCTTTTAACGATTTTTCAAATAACTTCTGAAATACTTTAGAAATTATAATTCAATCTGACTAAACTTGTTTTAGTCTTGAATATTAATTTCTGAGCCTTTCAACAATTATTTTCAAAATTATTTTGAATTCAATTTATATATAAATTCAAAACTTTTAAGTTTGGATGCTGCGATTCATCATGAAATCACGAAAATGGCAGATTGTGATATTTAAGAAGTAGGATTTTTTTAGATGCAGTCCATCAATATTTTTTTAAGTAGGACATTTGTTTCTTATATTGTTTACACATTTTTTAATAATTCATCAAAATAATAAGGTCTAAGTCTAGTTATTTAGAGTAGATTAAGAAAGAAAAATAAAGCAGGAAAAAGCATCATAGAGCTGGCAGGGTTTCCACTGGTCAGAGAATTCCAGAATGTCAGAGAAAGTTAGGGAAAACTTGACAGAGTTAGGGAGTTTTCGATAAACTGAAGTTAAAGCTAATTTGATTATTTTTTGGAAATTTATTATTGAAAATTATGGTTAGAAATCGTGTTTTTGTTGTTGCTAAAATTAAACATTTGAACTATTCTATTTTTGATAGAAAATTGATTTTTTTAGTTCATGTATTTTGTTGCAAACTCAATTTTTTTGCGAGAGTTCATCTGCTGAGGACCATGGCCAAACACTGTATGTCCTATGCCGGAAAAATGGGTTTGTTTAGGGCTCATTTAATACCAAAAAGACAAATTTTTGGCTTTGCATTAAAAAAAAGCAAAAAAATAATTATACACCAATCATGCAAGTGAATCCATCAGAATTTAAGGCTCTTTTAGACTCTTTAACGCCCAAAAAATAACATTGACAAAAAAATTCCGTATCATTACAAAACCATTCCTTACCCAATATACTGATAAAGTGCAAGAAAATGTTTCGCATCATTTTGATATATTTTCCAGCTGTCTAAAAACATAAAAACTTTCCCGAAAACCACCCCTAGCACTCAAACACCACCCCGTAGAGGAATGCCACATCAAACTGAGAATGAAGTGTATCAGCAGTGTTTGGTTTTCTTGGACCCTGTCCAAACATCGCATCCCCTATGCTGTTTTAAGGGCTCATTTAATACCCAAAATCAAAATTTTTGGCTCTGCATTTTTTTTAATAATGAGCTAAAAGTTTGACTTTTGTGTATTAGATGAGCCTTAAATGAGCCCTTAATTCCGGAATAGGGCATACAATGATTGGGCACGGTCTGAGAAAGTCAAACACTGCTGTTATGCATACTTCTTTCTCAATTTAATCTCGCATTCCTTTACGGGGTGGTTTTTGGAAAAGGGTTTGATGTTTTCAGATGGCTGGAAAATATTCCAAACTTATGCAATAGTTTTTCTCAAACGTTATCAGTGCTTTTGAGTAAGGGGTAGTTTCCAATTTAAAGGGATTTATCGAAAATTTTATTTTGAGGGCGTTGGAGAACCTAAAATAAACCCTTAATTTGCACGGAGAGACTTTTAGTATCAATATTTCTTTTATCGCATATCCATAATTGAAATAAAATATACGAATTTAGGG
>JAAAKG020139017.1:0-12478 GCA_010014905.2 Druon quercuslanigerum
GCTTCCTTAACTATGCTTTCTGTTATCTTAGTTTGGAAATCTATTCGCACATCCGGTTTCTGTAGTTTCTCAATTTTGATTCGCGTATTTACGTAAAATTCGTAATCGAAAAATTGTTGAATCAAAACCTTCTAAAAACTGTCTCATATTACGAAATTTTAAATTCTCTAACTGAAAACAGTATCTATTCAGAATTTTTAAAATATACAAAGAAAAACTTAAAGACTGAACTCTTAAAATTTTCATAGTAAACCCTGAGGAATAATATAATTTAAATTTAAAAATTGCTCTAACTTTTATATTTTCAAATATAACATTGTTATTTTTTTTTAATTTTAAAATAAAAATAAAACACTTTTGGGTTTTAATTTAATCGCAAAGAAAAGCTAAGGCTTTGCCATGTAACTAAGAGAAGGAGAAAGGTTTTTTTTTAATTTTGATAAATCTTTACAAAAAATGAATATATATATATGTGTGTGTGTGTGTGTTTGTGTTTTGTGTGTGTTTGTGGAATGAATTTATAAAGAAAAAATATTGAACATCTACCAAATTCTACGCTTAAATATGCCCAACTATTGAAAGCTGCTTTTTTCGTGGTTTTTGAAAATTCTTCTTAGTCCTTTCGAATAATAATTATTATAACATGTCTAAAATAAAGAAAAAAATTATTCACATTTACAATAAATGATCTTCAATGGAGGCAGAGAGATCGTAAAGCTTTATTATAATTAATTTAAAAAATATGTACTTTGTATACATTCAACGAAAAATATTTTACCTTTAAAGTTGTATTTAAAATCTAAATAGTTTAGTTTAAAATAAGCAGGATTTTTAAAAATTGAATTAATTATAATGTATCATTCTCTAAGTTTAAAAAAGCATAGTTACAAAAAAAGTGGTAAATGGGGAAGTTTTTCAAGAATAGGGGTAAAAGACGAACCTTTCCATTAATTTTTATTGCATATCTATTTTGATTGAAAGTATTTTTTATAAATTGAAACTGTAAATTTTACTCTTTACAATTTTGTTAACGAACAAAATTACTTCCCGATTATAATTAAAAGGAAATTAAGCTCTTGAGCAAATTATTGAAAGCATGCTGATAATTAAAGTGCAATTAAGCAAAATTTACATTTCGATACACTCTGAACTTCAACTCTGCAGAAATGGTACTTATTTATACATACAGAGGGAATTTGGTGAAACAGATCAATTTTGTTGAGAAATTAAAGCAGAGATGCTTATTTTGAAAGATGAAAGTAACTAATGTTATAAATGGTCATTGCAAATGGAAAAATTGTCAGGGAGTTTGTGCGTTGATAATTAAGTACTCCTTTTTTGTCAACCGCCGCTTTCCTATCTTAAAAAGATTTTTTACCTTTAGTTCACACAATAAACGGCGTTATTTACTGCAAATAAAAAAGATCTTTTTTATGGCTTTTAATACGAGTGCCCATTATCCTACACTATTCCAAAGAACTGTGATGCTACTGCCATCTATTGTCAGATAAACGAACTTTCAAAAATAAATGTAAAGTGTTACCTCCAGATTTGAATATCTTCTAGGGATTTCTCTTATTACGAGCAAGAATTATAAACAGGCTTTATACTCAAAGGATTGTAATATGAGGACTTTAGAGTCGAAAGAAACAAAAGATACGGCGAAAGAATGAAAACCTCTCTCAAAAGAGTAATTTCCAGGCAACATTATGCAATGAGGATTGCATAAATCTCATTCATCAAATTAATTCAGGAAAGTGTAAAAACCAGGTAAAACTGAAAGAACATTTTACTAGTTGAGCCTGAAGCGTAACCAGAGTAATTTTAATGGAATTAGAATTACAAATTCCTGTTATAGGTTTAATCAGAGTTTGTAATTAAACGTTTTTTAATCCCTTTTTTTTGTTAAATTTAATAGAGAAAAATACTTTGGGAGAACATCCAGTTCTTACGAATCATTTTTGTACTATTCTGTAGAGAGAAGAAAAATACATTCAATTTTTTTGGTATCACATCAGAGTGTTTGCAAAATATGGGTCGAGTTATACCAAGGTGAAGAGATTATTGAAATTCTGAACTGATACTGCTGAGAAATTTTAATCTGTTTAGGATTTACTTCAAACTAACAATTCATACATACTTATGGTGTTTTTCCCCTAAAAATTCGGAAATTTGTGTCCTCAAGAAAATGGTTGCATTTAGAAACATTGCATGAAATTTGTCGCTACTTATGATAAGTATGAAAAACCCTGATGTTATACTTTGAATACAGGCAGGCCTAATTCGAGGGGTTGCCGGCTCGACTGAAAAGTGTATACCTACTTTTAACAGCAAACAATTTCTGGATATTTCACCTACTTCAGGATAATTAGCATACTTTAAAATATTTAAATTTTAATGAGTTCACTTGAAAAATTTAACATCAAAGTTTATTTTAGAAACACAATTACTGTGGATTATTACTTTTTAAAGAAGAAAGTCAGTGATTCCACTTCCAAATTATCTAGTATTATTTATCTAATTAAATGAAATGTTGTAATAAAGCTTATATAAGTGAAACTGGCCGAACATTAAAAACCAGAATTGCTGAGTACAAAAGAGATTCTGAAGTTGAGAATTTAAACACAATTTTGTCAAAACATTCTTGGAATTTTAATCATTACTTTGATTTTGATTTCAAATATATTAAAATATTAGCCACATAAAAAACACTTATCACCAAAGTATTATTAAGTCTATTTTTATAAACAAACGTCGAAAGATTTAAGTTAACTTACACACTGAAATTTTAAACATTTATGTAATTTGAAAACACGTCCATTGTTTGTCAATGTTAATTACGTACACTGTCTTCATGTATTTCTAAACCGTCAATTTATGTCCGTCCTTCCTAGCCTACGATAAAGTTCCTTTCCTATTTGATGATATTTTACAGTATTCCAGGATATTATACATACCTTGCGATATTACATATACTTCCTTATATTTTAAAGTCCTTCAAGCTTTCTTAATACACTTCAGGATAGTTTAAGGTCCTTCAAAAAATGTAAAGGTACTTCAAGATATGTCAATATACTTCAGGATATACCATATACTCTTCGCGATATTTCAAAGTACTTCAGGATATATCACATTATTCCGCATATTTCAAAGTTTTTCAGGATATTTAAAGGTACTTGAAGATATTTTAATGTAATTCAGGATATTTCAAGAACTACAGGATTGTTTAATATAATCCAAGATATGTCAATATGCTTTAGGATATTCCAATATACTTCAGGATATTTCACAGACTTCTGGATATTTCACATGCTTCCGCAAATTTCTAAATACTTAAAGCTATTTCAAGAAACTTCAGAATATTTAATGGTTCCTCAGAATATGTCCACGAATTTAAAGATATATGACAACATACTGCTGGATACATCAAGTCTTTGCGATATTTCGGGGTATTTCAAAAAATTCAGAATTTTCCAACCTACTGTCAAAATGTACTTATGGATATGTCTATATACTTTACGATATTTCAACATATTTCAGGATATATCAACATACATTAGAACACTTGAATATACGTAAGGCTATTTTAATATACTTTAGGATATTATACATACTTGCGAAAATGTCAAGGTACTTTATAATGTTTCAAGTTACTGCATGATATTTAAATGTACTTCAGGATACTTTAAGTACTTTAGGATATTTTACTAACTTCCACATATTGTAAGTCATTTCAGGACATTTTAAGCTAATCCAAGATATGTCAATATACTTGTGGAACTGCCAATATACTTCAGGATATTTAACATACTACAGGATATTTCACATACTTCTGCATATTTCAAAGTACTTTAACCTATTTTAATATGCATCATGATGTTTGACATACTTCATTATAATTTACATAATTCAGAATATTGTAGGATTCTCTAACGGGACTGTCACGAAAGTCAGAGGCAGCGGACCCCCAGATTGCACTGCCCCCCTCCCAAGAATTTGAACAAGAAGAGTCAAAGTATTATTTTTCCCCCCTTGTGAAATCAAATGATTAAATTCAACTAATCAATTGAATTTTTCCAAAAATCTATCTGAAATTTATGTGAAATAACTGAACTATTTGAGAAATCATTGAAATATTTGGGAAAAAACTGTGGAAAATTATTTAAATCTTTGTGTAATCTTTGGAAATCCTTAGGAAGTATTATAAATGTGTTTGCAGCATTTGATAATATTTTTAAAACTATTGAAATCTTAGGAAATCTGTGAGAATTATTAGAAGTATTTTTGCAGTGCTTGATAACTTTTGTGAAATTATTAAAATCTTTGGGAAGTCATTAAAATCTTTGTCCAATCTTTGAAATCTATATGAAATATTCGAAATCTTCGTGAAATCTTCAAAATGTTTAGAAAATCATTTTAATCTTTGTGAATTTTTAGAGAATTTTTGCAAAATATTTTTAATATTTTAGAAATATTCGACAATATTTGTGAAATTCTTCATATCTTTGAAAAACATTCAGTATATCATTGAACGCTTTCCAAAACATTTAAAATATTTGCGAAATTATCGAAATCTTTGTGAAATATTTGGGAAATCCATAAAATCATTGTTCAATCTTTAAAATCTGTGTAAAATTTTCTGGAAATCATGAAAATCATTGTTCAATCATTGTAAAATCTTTCTGAAAGCTTTGGCATATTTTGCGACATGTTCAAAATATTTGACAATGTTTGTAAAATGATTTAAATCCTTGGAACATCATTTAAATGTAGCTTAAACCTTAGGAAAATCTTTGGAATCTTTGTGAAACCTTTGTGTAACTTTTCTAAAAGCTCTGGAAAACTTTGTGAAATCGTTCTGAAATCATTGTAATTTTTGCAAAATAATGAGTCTTAGTGAAATCTTTGGGAAACATTAAATTCTTCTGAATACTTTATGAAATATTTCTGAAAGCTTTAACCATTCTTGCGACATATTTAAAGCATTTAGTAAACTTTGTAAAATGATTGAAATCATACCACATAGACTGTGTGAATTGATAAATTTATGCATCGAAATAGGAGAAGTCCCAGATGATTGGAAAAAAGCCATTATCGTATCAATTTACAAAAGAAAGGGAGATAAAAGCGACTGCAATAATTACAGAGGGATCAGCTTAAAAAATACCGTAAATAAAATATACTCAAAAATACTTATTCGTAGAGGAATAAAAATAACAGAAGAAAAGATTTGAAAAGTCCAAAGTGGGTTTATGCCAGGAAGGTCATATACGGATCAAATATTTAGCTTAAGACAAATCACAGAAAAAAGTTTGCAAGCAGGAAAAAAGTTTTCTGTGCATTTGTTGACCTAGAAAAAGCTTTTAACAAGGTAGATAGGCGTAAACTTTGGGAAGTACTGAAAGAATACGGAGCAAAGCAAGTGTAAAGGTAAATGGGAAGTTGAGTAACTGTTTCGATATTATGAAAGGCGTCAGACAAGGATGCGTTATATCTTCATAGATATTTATATTATTTATGGACAAGTGTTTCAGAATGGCTCTTTTCAACGAAGAACGTCTGGATCTCGAAACGGTAAGGGTACGTGGGTTGGCGTTCGCAGATGATAAAGTTGTGATGACAGAGTCAATCGAAGACTTGCAAAGAATGTTGAATAAAGTGAATGCAATCATAAAGAGCATGGGTCTCAAAATTAACGTAAATTAAACAAAAACTATGGTGTGCGAAGGAAAGAGTTTAAAAAGAATATGCAACATTGTATTAAATAATGAGAAAATTGAACAAGTTGATAAATTTGTATGTTTTGGCAGCTTATTTACTAGGAACGGGAAGATAGATGAGGAGTTAGATAGAAGCATAAACGAAGGTAAGAAGGTTATTGGTAGATCAGGCCTCCTTACCAGAATTAAAAATATATCAGATAAGGCTAAAATGGCCATACATAATTTGATGTTTGTACCGACTTAACTATACGGCAGCGAGACATGGACCTATCAAGAATAAGATAAAAGTAAAATTAACGCGATTGGCATGACATTCTTGCGCATAATATGCGGGAAAACTTTGATGGACAAAGTGAGCAACAAGATAATCCTTAAAGAATGTGGTGCGGAAGAGACGCTAGTTGACACATGGGAAAGAAATCGGCTTGGATGGTTGGGGCATGTTAAGAGAATGAAGGATGAACAAGTGTATCAAGGCAAAGTAAATGACAGCGTGCCCAGAGGCATACCGCAGAAAGAATAGTTAGAATGTGTAAATAAACCCCTAGTTAGAAAGGACATAAGAAGCCATAGAAACACGAGAGACTGCATGAAAACATGCATGGACGTGAAACAAGCTGAAAAAGTATACCAGGACAGAAAAGTATGACGGCGAATAGTTAATAAAAATAGTGCCGCTTTGGGTAATTGCTATAGAGATTGATCAGCAACCTGGGTCGGATCAGTTTTGCGGAATGAACGTGTTATTTAAATAAATAAGATGAGAATTCAAAATGAATCTGAAAATTGTATAACCCCTTCCTCAGACTACTCCCTTCCCCACCGAGTGAGTCACGTTTATCCCGAAAGGGAAACGGATTAAGTGTAATAATAATAATAAGTTCAATCTATCTCAAACCTTAGGAAAATCATTTTAATATTTGTGAAACTTTTCTCAAGGCTCTTGAAACATTGTGAAATTTTTTTCAGGTTTTTCTAGAAGCTATGGAAATCTTTGCGATATATTAAAAATATTTGTTAATGTCTGTCAAATTATTACAATTTTTGAGAAAGCTTTCTGAAAGCTCTGTAAATCTTTGTGAAATCGTTCTGCAATCATTCAAATTTTTGTGATATAATACGTTTAAGTCAAGTCTTTGGAAAATCATTAAAATGCTCGTGAAATATTCGTGAAGTTTTTTTGAAAGCTTTGGAAATTTTTGCCACATATTTAAAATATTTCGTAATGTTTGTAAAATTATCTAAATCTTTGGAAAGTGATTGAAATCTAGTTGAAATCTTTAGGAAATCATGGAAATCTTTGTAAAATCTTTCTGATAGATTTAAAGATATTTGCGATATCTTTCTGAAACCTTTTTGAAATCTTTTGGAAATCATTAAAATCTTTCTGCAATCTTTGAAATCTAACGAAAACTTCTGTGAAATAATTTCAGTCTTTGTAAAATTTTAAAGAAACTACACAAATCTTTGTGAAATTTTCACAAAATATTTGAAATATTTTTGAAATATTTGGTAACATTTGTGCAATTTTTGAGATGTTTGTGAATTTTTTGGAAAATCATTGAAGTATTTTTAAAATCTTTAAATCTTCCTGAAATCTTTTAAATGTATAACAAATCTTTGCGAAATATTTGGGAAATTTTTGGGTAATCATTAAAATAATTGTGAAATCTTTTAAATCTATCTAAAATCTTTGCTAAATCTTCGAAATCTTTTTGAAACCTTGGAAAAATGATTGAAATCTTTTCGAAAAATTTGAAAAATGATTGAAATCTTTTCGTAACATTTGAAATATGTCAAAAATCTTTGAAATATTTGTGAAATCCTTGTGAATGGTTGTATTTGCAAAATTATTTGAATCTTTGTGAAATCTTTGGAAAATCATTTCAGCCTCTGCAAAATCTCTTAAATCCAACCGAAATCTTTGCCTAACCATTGTAACGATCCTGGAATCTTGAGGAAATCATTGAAATTTTTGTGAAATTTTTGGTAATATGGATTTAATACCTGCATTTATTACTACCTATTATTTATTATTTATTGTTTTTTTTATTTATCAGTTATGTACAACTTTGACATAGTATAATATTATTGTACTATGTACAAATTGTACCATTCAATAATTTAAATCTATACCCCTGCCCCCACCTAGAAAAAAGGGCTCCGCCTCTTCTGATGAAAGTAACACGCTAAATATATTCCTTACTTCCTATTAAAATTACCTGTCGGCGAAATTCCTTCGTCTGGGCAAGATAATACTTGTAAACATGGGATGGCAAAGACCTCTTCGTTTCCTCGCCAATCCACCTTAAAGGAGGACCAAATACAGGCTGCTTTGGACCTCGTGATCCTGGGGACCTTTGTCCTAAGGATCCCCCTGGTGACCTCTGACCCAATGATCCACCTGGAGATCCCAATCGAGTAGCACTCGCGGATTTGTTTACTGGATATCCTGATGAACTCGGTAGTGGATGTGTAAAGTAAAGGGGGTTCGGCCCCGAAGATTTCCATTCGTGGCGCCATCTAGGTGGTGGTGTTCTAGTAGTAAATACCTGGGGCTGATGGACAGGTGTATTCGCAAGCGAGGCTGAATAAGTCGCTCGTAGCGAGCATTGTTGAAGAGTCAAAACTGGCCTGAGGCAAACTCTGCATGGTGGATAGACCTGGGGATTCCATGAATGATAGCAGCATCCCGGCGACCTGGGGCCAAACGGATCCCTGGTCGCAGGGTGGTTCATGACGATCTTCACATCGCATCAACTTTTCCTGGCAAGGCCATCATGGTCCGCGAGTTTACTACATCGCTGAATTTCGCACTGAGCACTTTCCTGAGAAAAAGGTTCACTACCACTTCACTCAATCCTTGAATGTCGATTTCATCACTTTAGCATCCACAGATCCTTTTAAAGAATTCAAAAGATTCTAAACTAAAGGCGATTTTACAAATTGTCTTAGATTCCTCAGAGTAATTCATTTTTAAGAAACAAATCTCCGAAAGCATTTCATGTTTTTGCATTACACATAGATCAAGTATTTCAACTAGGTTGGGAAGAATAATTCACAAAAGTCACTATTAATTAAGGAATAACTAAAAGAGAGCGTGCAAACAAATCACAATTTCGAAATTCCCTGACTTTCCCTGACCAAGTTTTCATTTTCCGTGACCATTCTAAATGTTTATTTGATATTTAAAAACATTTATTAAAACTTTAAATGTGATTCTCGGCTCGAATTTATATTCCCGGTTAATTCCTGGTTTTATTTTAATTCGCAGTTTATCCAATTAGGAGACATGCTGTCTCCCGATTAATTCTATTAAGTATAATTAAATCTCTGCAATGAAATATAACTGTATCTGCTACAAGAGATCTGCGGCTTGATTGAAAGGGTCACGTTAATATAGCACCCTTCTGCTTTGTTAAAGATGAAACGTGCATGGAATGTACAAAGGGATTGCGGCCACTACGTGCTATTTCTAACACTCTTGAGTTGGCACTTCTGGATGGATCTTTGGTGTAGTAATCCAAGATTCTCGTTTTAAAAACAAACAGCTAGCACTAAGAATTCCTGATCACGTGCATCACTGTGCATCAGCTTTAGCATTGTCCGAGAGGAAACCAAGTTTAGCCGAAAGACAAAACAGAGTTGATGAAAAGGATCAAGTGAAAGTGCATGACCTATCGGCGATTTGTTTGAAGATTTTGATTGAAACAAAGTTTGAATAATTCAAGAGATTCCAACACAAAATTATCAGCATAATTTATCACAGAAAAAATTAGATTGAAGCGTTGGATATTGAGTTTAGGGATTTGTGAATGATTAAATAATTTAAGGTATAGATGTAGAAGACATAGGAAGCAGTATAAAAAAGCACAGTAATTATTTTAAATTTTAATCTCTCCTAGATAAAACCTGAACTTTTAATATTTTAAAATAAGTGTATATAATGCATACGTTATCATCTACAATAACTTAAGTTCATCAGCCCAATCAGGAGCTGATTGCTGCGTTGTAAACCGGGGTTCAATTCTCGACAACCTCGTTTTTGTCTTCTAACTCGACTTGTTATATGTATAATATATAAATAATTGAAAGTTTGTAAAACTAAAAGCGATTATGTCGAGCCGCCAAAAAGCGCTTCAATCAATAACAGAATGTCAAACTTAATTTTTTTACAACGTCAGGTCAGTAATGATTACCTTGACTACCAGCGCTATAGACTCCATTTTGCAATACCATTTTTCTCCTGCAGGACTTAAGTAACAAAACTATATTCTCAAGATTCACGAAAAAGTGTCACCGAAATTTGAGACCATATCTCATTCTCCTTCTGATTTAGATCCTCTTTAGAAAATGGATTACAACATAAGCTTCATAGCCTCGAAAGAAAAGTTTTAACGTATGGGCAAGGCTGCTTCAGGCTAATGTACTTGAAAAAGTAGAGCAAGTGCCTAATTTAAGACAAAAAGTGACTATAAGTGACTTCTGATTACACATTTATTTTACAAGATTAGATGAAATTCTATTGCTGAATTCGAGGTTGAGAACTAAGGACACAATTCAGGGTGAAGGTTTGAATCAAAGGAAAACATTCCGGGTAATTTTCCCACTTTTCCCGGTTCGCAAACATGTTTCCCGGTCAATAAAGTTTTTTAAATCGAACTCTATTCTAAACAGTAAAAGTACAAAAAATAAAAAATAAACAACAAAAGCATTCAAAGTAGCACTCTTGAATTTCTGACTCTTAAAATTTAAGTTTAAAAGTTTTTCAATTCCAAAGTTTTATATTTAAATGTTTAATAATCTAGATGTATAAACTGGAAGGTACTAACACTTTTCAACTAAATAATGTCAAGTTTAATAAATTTAAAATTCAGAATTTTGAACACTCATAAATTATACAGATCAAGGATTTAGATGAAGTTCCAAAAATATAAATCCACGTTAAAATTTTCAATTGAAGAATGCATCAATGAACTTTACAAAAATTTCAAAATTATGTTATTAACTTATTTTAGGCTAGAAGAATTAAAAAATGTTAAATTTTAATTTTTTTAAGCGTAAAGTTCTTAAATTAGTAGTTTAATTATTTTCGATTTAAATACTTTAAGCATCCTTGAAAAGGTTTACAATTTTATTTCAATATCTTGAGAAAACTAGGATTTATTTTACATCCTTTCAAATTTAAAATTATTTTTTGAAATTTTTCAGAACTTCTAAATATTTTTTTAAAATAACTGGATTTTTCCTACAACTTTTAGAAAATGCTGAAATTTAAAAAAAAATTGCCTTAAACCTTTGGATTTATAATTAACACATAAAACTTGACCTAATTTTAAACCAAATGTAGATTTTTTCAGATTTCAAACAAAAAGTTTAGGAGCTTTTTAAGAATTGTGAAAGGCTCACAAAGAATAGAAACTTTTTTTTAATATTAATAGGAAAATTGAAAATGATTTTTCATTTCCAAAAATTATTTAACACAATACTTAAAAAGATTTGAAGAGATTTCCAAAATTGTCAAAAAAGACCCTGAAAGACTTTAAAGATTTTTTTTAAATTTGCAGGATTTTCTAAAAAGTATAGGGAAAATTTTATTCATATAAAAATATTTTTAACATTTCTGAAGAAAAATTTGCATACACGTCGTTTAAATTACTTAATAACAGTTCAAATTTTAAATTAATTTTGAATCTTTTCAAAACTTCTAAATATCTCTTAAATGTACTCCAATTTTTCCTACTAATAATAAGTGTTTAATTATTATTTATACATGAAAAATTAATAATTAAGCTTACAAATTACACATTTGTTATTAAATATTATCCTTTTTCTTGATTAAAAAATTTCAAATTAAAAGGATTAAAATTTTAATAATTTAGACTGAGACAATACTTTTGATTTAATAAAAGCCTTTAATTGCGACTATCTTATTATTAAATTATTTTTAAGTTGAAATATTTGATCAGGTTTCAATTGCACCTTTAAATTTTTTTAATCACCAAGAATTTCAAATTGAAACATTTACAATATGGAAATTCTTAAACTTTGAACGCATTTAGAATCCTTTTATCCAAACAATCATTGTTCAGTTTTTAATACTTAAAGTACAGATACATATAAAAATTATTTATTTACTTATATTTACAGTTGATACAATAAAACTGTTTTTTATTTTTTTAAATACACTCTAAACGCTTTTTATTTTACCGGTCTCAGAAAATTCCCGGTTTCCCGGGACAGCGGACACCATGCATTTGCTAGAATAAATTTTACAAGCAATTCTCAGACAAATTGTAATTTATTTGAAATTTAACTATAACCGTTTGTTAATTTTCAACCAAACAGTTGCATTTTTATCAAAGGAAGATGAAACTTTTACAAAAGAGATGAATTTTCGAGTAAGTAGAATAATATTTAAACAACTTTATTTTTCAACAGTATGAACGATGGACGACTAACGAAACAAGTATATCAAGGTAAAGCAAATGACAGCGTTCCCAGAGGCAGACCGCGGAAATAATGGTTAGAATGTGCTCTGTTCGACGAAGAAGGTGTGGATCTCGAAACAGTAAGGGTACGTGGGTTAGCGTTCGCAGATGATAAGGTTGGCATGGCAGAATCTATCGAAGATTTGCAAAGAATGTTGAATAAATTGAATGCAAGCATGAAGAGCACGGTCCTCAAAATTAACGTAAATAAAACAAAAACTATGGTTTTCGAAGGAAAGAGTGAGAAAACAATATGCAACATTG
>JAAAKG020139018.1:0-12478 GCA_010014905.2 Druon quercuslanigerum
TTTAATAATTTTTTTTTTTATTCTTAAATGATTTTTACGTTCTTTACTGATTGCTTAATTAATAATTAATTGATTTGCTAAAATTTATACTTTCTAGAATTATTTAAAAGTTATTAAATTATTAGGATAAAGCAACGAAAAGTTTAAATTTAAAAATCTGTACAATTAAAATTATTTATTGTTTCAATAAAAATAATTTTTTTACGGCCCTAAATTTTTTGAATTTCCAATAAATATAATGGTTTAATGTTTTTTTTTAAGATGATTGAATATTTATAAAATAATTCTGTTAAAACTTAAATTTCCTGTTTTTTTTTAAATGAAATAAAAATATTTCAAATTTAAAGTTGAACTGAAAAAATATATAAAATTTAAATAATTAGATTTTTCCAATAAAAATAATTGCTGGAGGCTTCGTATATTGTTAACTATTGACATAATTTTTAGCTGATTAATTTTAAATTGCGAAACATAAATTGATTATCTACTTTCAGATTAGGTAATTTAATATTATCTATTTCTTTTATAATAAAAGTTAATTTTTTTATTAGAATTCGTCTATTACAATTATATAATTTTCCTGATTCTTGTTAAATGAAATTTGTATCTAAATTAATTTTTAAAAATCGTAAGTGAATAAGTTCAATTAAAAATAATATATTTTTAAAGGTTATTAATAAATTAAACATATAGTAATGCTGTTTAAAATTTAAAGAAAATATAATCTAAAAATATTAGAATAATTGAATGAAAATTACACTTTAGTGCTTTTTATGTGGTGAACTGATTGACTAACTATTAATTAATTCTATTTAGACTTGTTATTTCTGGAATTAGTTAAAAATTTTTTTTCAGTTATTAGTGAAAATTATAGTTAAAAGCTTTTTATACTGTAAAATAATGAATTAATTATTATTAATTATTATTATATATAATTATAATTAATAATATATAACTAATAATTAATAATTATATATAATTATTTAATTATTATATTATTATATGTTAAGATGAAAATTTAATAAATTGTTTCTCAAACTGTTCTTAAGATGATATGCAATTAATAAGTTATTGATTTAGTTATTTTTTGGCAATTAAATTTTGGCAATCAGTATCAAAATAACGTTAGACAATTTTCGAACTCTTCGTTTATCGAGGGAATTTTGAGTAATTCCATGCTTCCAGCAATAAAAATGCTTGGTAGGGTCTAATTAAGTTTTCATGAAAGTTTTACCATAATTTAATTATTCGTTAACAAAATAGGAGCATTTTAATATCAATTTATTTTTGTTAGGGCAAAATAATGGTAAATATTTTATTTTGGCTGTTATTTTGGCTGCAAATATTTACAGGGTAATTATAAACATTAGGAAAAATATATGTCATAACACAAATTTTTAAACAAAATAGTAATTTTTTAAACAAAAAAATCGATTTTCTACTAAAAGAGATGAGTTTTCAGCCAAAATTATAAATTTTCAAAAAAAAAAAAGTTCATTTTTAACTGAAAAGTTTCATTGTATACCAACAACTTATTTTTCCTTGAAAATTTTGTAGAACTTTATTTTACTGGATTTTCTTCAAACTAAACTTGTTATTAATTATACCACTAATGTGATAAAAATTGTTTGCAACATATTAAATACTTGTTGTAGAGTAGAGTAGAGTTCGTAGACAATCTTATAAAGAACATAATAAACCGATGCAGGATTATAGAGGTTAAATAAATATTACGGCTAATTTCTGAAGAGAAAATAAAACGGTAAGCCCACTTACCTGTTAACACTACCCAAGTGTCTCTCAGGCAAGAACCAAACTTTGCAATTGGTAGGGGTAGAAACCACATCTACCAAAACAAAAGCAGCCTAACCCACTTATTTCTGGGATCAGCAAGTTTAATCGATCGTTCTTTTTAAAATAATTGAATTCCACACCATAATACCGCCCACCTTATCACCGACCCCTTAACCAGCGTAACCCATTCAAACACCCACCCCTAACCTACTTAACCTCGAGAAACCACCCCTATCAAACCACAAGGAGGCACAGCAATCGTCATTTGTTTGCCAAGGAATCCAGAGGGAACAGAATTAGATTAGGGGATACATTATTTGGTTTAGATTAGTTGGGTTGGGTTAGGGGTTATATTAGTTGAGGGTAGGTGGGTTAACCCGCCTGTGGTGTGCGATTAAATTATTAGAAGTAAAATTAGCGATTAAGCTCGCTGTTTCCAGGGTCAGGTGGGTTATCCTCCTTGTGGTTTTTTAGGGGTAGTTTCTCCAGGTTAGGTAGCTTAGGGGTGGGTGTTTGGATGAGTAACGTTGGTTAAGGTGCAGGTGATTAGGTGGGCTATATTATCGTTTGGAATTCAATTATTTTAGGAAGAACGCAGTATTAAACTCGCTGATCCCAGGGATAAGTGGCTTAGGCTGCTTTTGGTTTGATGGGGGTGGTTTCTACCCCTAGAAAGCGGATTCTGCAAAAATAAAAAAACACGTGTTCAATATTTTTTAGCGTTTTATTGATGTACAAACTTTGGTTCTAATGAGTGAGTGACACTTGGGTAGTGTTACTTGTTAGTGGTATCACCTATCACCATCTCTCTCTCATTTAAAAACACTGAAATTGACACACTTCACATAGAGCTGGAAAGTGGCAACGTAGACACAAAAAAAATACATTTTCAGGCCTTACCACCCTGACATAATCAGCACTTTTATCTCTCTCTCTCTTTCCAGATTTCCATACTACCCTCGCCTATTTGCTCGGGACGTGATATCTGATTTGGTGGCAGCGGTGGGATGGTCACTCCCTTTTAAATTCAGTGTTTTATTAACAAAATTTAACTTTCGTGTAATTTTAAAATAGCAACTCTATGGGCAATTCATTATTTAAACTCTAAATTACTCGAATAAATCACAACAGGGAGCAACTTCCAAGTAAAAGGAATAAAAAGGGTACAATCTAATTAATTCGGAAAATTTAAACG
The DNA here is from genome assembly GCA_010014905.2 of Druon quercuslanigerum. Lineage (NCBI taxonomy): Eukaryota > Metazoa > Arthropoda > Insecta > Hymenoptera > Cynipidae > Druon > Druon quercuslanigerum. The sequence goes on from JAAAKG020139018.1 coordinate 2,990, forward strand.
CTTTCGTTAATTTAAATCCTTTAATTCGGTTCTAATAAATTCACAAATTCATATTAGTGCAACATGTTTTAATTGCCTTTATAATTCAGATTCCTAAGAGTCTAGGAAAAACAAGTTAACTCCATTGTAAGAATCTCTGTTAGACACAATGATCACTCGTGAATGGGAATCCTACAACGAAATTAATATTTTCAAATTATTTCAATTTCTAACGACAAAAAAAGTTATTATTAAAAGCTTCAATTAATAGACACAATCAACATCTTTTTATTCGTTATTTAAAAAATCAAGTGTGTCCAACCTTTACTGCCTCCTTCTACTCAACGAAGGCAATCGGTCGCACAGTGATAGGTAGGTTTACTTCCATTTTAGCAACGCGTTTATTCAACTTTTATGATCATGTCATGCATTAGGTGCCTCGGTCTAACCTTAACCGATTTTTCTACTGTGCGTTGAACGCAACTATCAGTCAGTAGTCAAGCGTGATTATAGTCAGACCCTGTATGTAAGCGACGTAACGATATAAGTGCGAATGCCTAGCCATTACCGGCGTGTTCTACTGAACGAACGAGGCACTCGCGGCAAGTAGTCTACGCGATTATGGTCAGGCAATCCACTTGTTAATCAACGAGCATCATTTGATTTAAAACAAATGCGAGTATAAATTCATATTTTGAAACAAAAATCCTTTTTCAATAGTTGTTCAATGAATTGAACATTCTGCATTTGTTTAAGAACTCCGATTTATAGACAATCACTTGTTTGAAAATAGAGATCCGAAAGTAAATACAAACTTTTACAAAATACCTAACGATCCAAATCAAACTCAATTTAAGGGTGATATCAATAGCAAAGTGGCAATTTTTCTTAAATATAAAACTTTTCGTTTAGTTTTCAATCAGTGTGAGGTGAATAATGAATTAAATTAAAAAAATTAATTATTTCAATCATTTATTATTATTGTTAATGATGCTAAGTTTGCATAATCCTAGGAAATTGCGGTTTTTTCTCAAATTTCAACTTTTCGTCCGTTTTGTACTCCGAGTGAGGTAATAATTTAAAAAAAATTTGAAACATGATTGCTTAAACAAATTATTATGGTCCATAACTATCTTCTTCTGAATTTTAACTAGATATAGTTTAGTTTTTTGTGAAATTGTCAACTTTTTTTTCCTTTTTACTTAATATGATAATAATTAATGCAAGTTAAAAAATAGATCTTATGAAGAAAATTGCAGTTTTTTCTTTAATGTTCTACTTTCCTTAGCCATTTGTTTATTCTTTTAAGGTTTTTAAGGATTTATCTAAGGATTTCATTTCATTTCCACAAAGTGGATTTAAACTTGAAAAAAAAAATTTGGTAGCATTATTAAAAATAAGTATCACAGAATCTGATAATAAATTTTTTAAACAATTAATTTTTTAACTTTATTAATTATCCACCTTATTCTAATTGAAAATAAGACAAAAAGTTGAAAATTCAGGAGAAACTGCAACTTTCTACCATTATTCGAAATAAGTATCATAGAAAATGATAATAAATTATTTAAATAATTAATTTTTCACTTTAAATTTCTAGAATACTCAGTTAAATTAAAAATTGGACAAAAAATTAATAAAATAAATAAAAATAAACAAAACTTTCTACCATTATCTAAATAAAATATTATTAATAATACTAATTAATTATTTAAACAATTTATGTAAGAATATAATCATAAGTGTAAAGTATTATTTCATATATTAACAAAAAATTAAAGTTAAAAAATGTAAAAAGAGTCATATTTAGCGCTAAAAACTCGCAAAACTTATTTTTTCGCCTATGGGATTAGTTTGAGACCCTATTAAACAGACTTATGGGGGTTGATATGTTTAAAGTAATATTTCATTGGTATTCTGTAGTTCATTGTGAAGAGAGATGTTGATTTTCAATAATTCCAGCTGGTAGTGAGTCTCTTTATGTATTTTTTTTGACATAAAAATTCACGAAGTTTAAATGGCCAATTTTGTCACTTTATTTGTTTACATATTGTAGCTCTGTGACAAAAATTAAACAATTGCAAACCAAAATTTTTTCAAAAATTTATTTCTGAACATTAAAAAAAAATAACTTTAAAATCGGGCAAGAAATATGATCTACGGGCGATTATGAACAGAAAATTCATATTCTAGACAACTAGCCAACTATTCTCTAGCAAAAGAAAGAGGATAAAATTACAGAAAAGCTATTTCTGCCTAAATAAACAAATAATAAATGTCAAAAGGTTCCCCTATTCAGGAAGAGTGCAATTTTCAAGGTCATTGCAGATTTTTGTCTGGCCTCATCAAAGCAAGCAGAACCTGAAAAGATTTATTTTTAAAAAACTAAACTCCACTTCTTTCCCTGCCAAAGAAAGTAAAAATGGCCAAATTTGAGGGATCATTCAAAATCACATCGAATTGAGTTTATTTTCATTTACATGCGAAACACTTTTCTGAAAAGTGGGGATTTTGCAACATATCCCTACTCGAAACTTATGGAAGATAACGAAATATTTTTGCAACTAACTTTTCTCATTATTTAGTCAAACCTAACTTATGGAACGTGTAAAAGAAAGCTGGTCTGGAAAGTCATCTGCTCTAGCATTCCTGATATGTTATAAAGGTTCTCTTAACGAAACTTACTTGATAAAAACATTATTCGTAGATTTCTCTCGGGAACAGCTTTTGAGTCAGAAATGAAATGCAAAATTTAATTTTTTGAATATTTATTAGTAGTTTTGTAATATAGTATAATTCAGTAGGAATAACACAATAAATTTTAATATCTATAAAGTTGTAACCATATTTTTCTTACCTAATTAGGTGGAAAATTGTCTCTAATTAAATCACAATTAATTGTTAAGTTTTGTCAACAAAAAATGTATTATAATTAAAAAAGTAATCAATCTGATATTTTGACAATTCAAATCATTTTATGAGTACAACATAAACCAAGAAAGTGTATAGAGCCTGTCACTTCGTTTAAAAATAATTTAATTAGGATAAGGATTCCACTCACGTTTTCAACTTATTACTGAAAATATTCACCAGAAAAAAATTTAATTAGATGGGGTGCTTACGTCTTGTCACTCACCATTAGCATAGTTATATTTTCAGGAGTTTAATTTTTTGAACTTTAAGGTTTGTTTAATGCCAAACGCTTGGGCAATAATTTTTTTTCGAGCGCTCGTCCATTTATTGAATTCGGGCACTCAAATGGCATTCCTAAATTTGCACAGAGGATTTTAAGCGAAAGGAAAATTTGTTTACTACTCGTTGATTTTTTTATTTCATCATATGGATAGGATGTTATAGTGAAGACAACAAACAATGTATGTGAACAGTAAAAGAAAAAAGCATTTTGGGGTTATCTAAGGTTGTAATTATTCATTTAATTATAAATTTTAATTTTCATCAGAAAGATTTCAAAAGTAATGTTAAAAATAGAAAAATCTTATTAATTTGGCAACAAATTTTACTGCAACATTTAGAAAATCATAATTCAACATTTGTTTAAAGTCATCTCTTTATTAGTATAAAACTCAGCTACTTGATTGAAAGTTGAACTATCTTGTAAAACATTTATTTTTTGTTGATTGAACTCCTTTCTTAATTTTTTGCTCAAGATTTATCATTTTAGTTAAAATTCATTGCTTTAGACAAAAGTTTAACAATTTTGTTGAATACCTTTTCTTTTAATTAAGGATAAATTTTTTCAACTAAAAACGAGTTCTATTGCGGATGAAAATCTATATTTCTATTTGAAAATTAACCTTCCTTAAATAGTTATAAATTTGTATTTTTTTAAAATTATTTTTCTGGGATAAAAATCCTTCTTTCGATTGAAAAATCAGCTGTTAAATAATGAACTACTTGGTTTAAATTTCAACTCGTTCTTGAGAAATGCATTATTCTTTTACATTCTCATAATTTATGATTGTGAAAGTTTTAGACTTGCGTATAATTTAACACGAAAGTTTTACAATGAATTTACTTGTTTTCAGACAATCTGAATCCCAAAATCAAGTTTTGGTGAAGGCGTCTTTCTGTTCGTCCGTTCGTCTGGCCGACCGAATTCAAAAAGTTAAAGCATTTTGAAAAATTAGGAAACCATTTTTTTGATACTTGAAAATTTCATATGAAGCAGTTTGTAGTACCCAGACATCCAAAAATTTATCTTCATGACTTTTACCCATTAAAACAAAATATTAGAGCTATAGCATTTACGATTTAAAAAAAAATTAAAATTAAAATGTTACGCCAAAGAACGCACGATATGAAAAAAGTTTAAAAAAAACTTTGCTTTTTGTAATCCCTAAAAGGTTATCATAACAAATTTTCTCATCAAGAATTTAAATTTTTGATCGCACAAATACTTATAAACAATAAAAAATACCTTTTTTGCTTCGACTATACGAGATACGAAAAAAAGATAAAAATACAAAAATCGTGCTTCAAGAAAACACTAAAAATTTTCGTATAATTCTTCTTGATAAAAGGACTAGTTTTAAATTGATTCTCGAAATACAATAAAATATGTAATTTTTGGACAAAAGACACAAGCTAAGAAAAAAATTTATAGATGAAAGTCATCCAACCAATAAAAAGAGCTAAGCATTTTTTGTCTATCATTTTTTGATAGTTTGCGTATTTTTTATCTATGTAGTCATAAATAACATTCAAAATAAAAATAAATAATTTATGAAAAATATACAAAAAATACGAAAAAAACGCATGGACAAAAGTTTTTCTCCCAAAAGAGATATACACACTTTTTATGATTTATTCTTCATAGGACGCGTATTTTTTTGATCGGAAGAAGTCGAATTATTAACAAACAATGTAATGTTTGGACAAACGACAGAAGTTACGAAATAAAATTTTGGAACAAAAATTGTTCATCCAAAAAAAAAAAATTTCTTATTAATTTATTTTGATAATATCCACATCTATGAATGCGAAAGTATTCTAAATTTCTGAAAAACACTACAGTTTTATGTGATATATGTTCATTATTTTTCGTGCATTGTACGTTTTTCTGAGGAAAAGTATTATGCATATTTTTAATCTCTTTAAAACTTCTAACATTCCGAAATATTTTTTAATATTTTGAAATGTTCAGAAATTTAAAAATCAGTCTCCTTATCTAATTTGTTTATATTCAATGTAGATGTAATTTAGTCGAAAAATTTTGGTAAATAATATGTTATTGTAGTTTTAACAAACTAACAAACATCTCTTGTGTCGCTTTTTCACAATTTGCTTAAAAATATAAAATTTTATTTTTTGCGATTGAAAAAAGCTAATCTTCCGATCTAAAAACGACTATTAACAAATTTAAAAATATTTTTTCGATCAACAACTTAAGTTAATTCATTTAAGTTCCTATTTTGTGTTGTTTTTCGAAAAAATTAATTTTTTATTTATAATGTCGTTTTTTACGACTTAAAACCAAAACGATGCATCCTATCATTTTTTTCGTATCTTGCATAGATTGGCCGTAAAACGGAATTTTTTGATTTCCATTATTTTTTGTATGATCAAAATTTGAATTTTCATTTTATCGAGAAAATGCAAAAATTTGCTAAAATAATCTTGTTGGGCTTTAAAAAATAAAAGCTGTTCTTCTCTTTACTTTTTGCATATCATGCGTTGTTTTTCTTAAAATGTTAACTTTGATTTGTTTTTAATTGGATTTTAAAAATGCCATAACTCTGATAATTCTAATAAAGTGTCAACAAGCAGAATCTAATCTGATCAATCTTTCGAAAGTTATCGTGCCTAAAGAATACAGACTACAGACTACAGACTAGAGACTACAGACTACAGACTAAAGACAGACAGACACACTCGTAAAAATATTTTTTTCTGACTCAGAATATCTCAAAACGTGGAGATTTGATAAAAACTGAAAAGTGAATTCTTAAGAATACTTTCCATTAACACAAATTATTATTAAAACTTTGAAAGTTTCTAAAGATTAAGAAAATAGCTTTAAAATCGTCTGACCTTTTCTACCATTTTACAAAGAACTGCTAATCAAGTTTTTTCCAGGAATCTTGAGAAATTTGTTTTTTTTTTAACAATTTTAAAAATCTTTTCGAATTTTAATTTATTTTTTTATTATTGCAGAAATTAAAAAGCTTTAAAATAATTTTTTGAATTATAAGAAATTTCCTTAAATGTTTTTGATTTTCAGTTCAGCAAAAAATTCCTTTAAATCCTCCAGATTACTATGCCACAATTTGAGAAAACTTCTAAATTATAAGAATCTTTCCACGTATTCCCTTAAAATGAGTTATTTAAAATAAAAAATCAGTCCACATTTTGCTTCGAATTTTTTTAAATCTTTTCAAAATTCAAATTATTTTCGAATTTTGGAAAAAATTCTGAGACATCATAATATCTTTTAAAATCTTTTAAATTTCTATGTACACTCGAATGCCGAACGAACAAGAAGTTCGAGAATCGTGATCGCCAAACACACGAGCGTGAAAGGGGCTCCCACTCCTGCAACGCAGAAATTTCGGAGGCAATGCGTGAGACCGCACACAGGTGTAAATGCGCACTACTCTTAGAAAGGGTGGGGGTATAGTAGAGTAAATTCCGTTCGAGTGTACTTAATTTATATTTGAAAAAAGATTTCCTTTACACAATCAGAAAAAATTGGCAATTGTAATTTGGCAATTGTAATTTGAAATTTTTTAAAAGAAAATAAAAACAGAAATAAAAAAATACATAAATGAATAGGAGAAGAAAGGGGATTTTCCCCCTTTCTTCTCTTTTTTATTTCTGTTGTCTTTTTATTTTCATTGTCATCAATAAATAGGGGAGCGTCTATTGAATCAAGCGCTAAATACTCGATCTTTTTACTTGTTTCATATTTGTGCACATATCTTTGTAAAGTAAAGACCAAACCATTTATTGCTGAAATCTTGTGATCGTTAATTCTCGTTTGTTAAATCTCTTTCGGTTTTAACGAACACATCCTTATCGCGAATCTCATGATGCGCACTCAATTTTTTCCAAAGTCTGACCTGTTCTAATTAAGTTGAACTTTATTATATTTAATAAATGTTACATTTATTTCTGTGCATCAGCCTGGTGTTTCTTATTGGCTTATATTGCAAAATAATGTAAAAGTCCACTTTATCTTGGTTGCTTCAATTAGCGTGCCTTATTTTGCACTAATTTTTAATCTCAACTATGCCAGAACTCCAAAGATGCGAGAAGTTTTAAAACTGACAGCTCCAAAGATACGACCGCGAAAGGGATTTCCACTCCTGTAACTTTCAGACTTTAGGGATAATGCACGAGAACGCATACTGACTTACGACGCGCATGCGCATGTCGAATTCAAGGCAGCACAAAACGCGCGCGCCTAACTTTCAAATAGAGTAGGTGTAGAGGGGAAAAAACTCCACTCACTCCTTTGGAGTCGGGACGCTCGTATTTGTGGAGCGCTCATATCGTTGGAGTTCCATTGTACCGCGATGAATGTATTATTTCAATAAGTTAATATTATAACAATTGATAATATTTATAATAAAATAAAAGTGCGTATTCTTTCAAGACGAAGTGTGCCAAAAATCAAAACTGGTTATTGTCAAGAATATTTTTTGTAGCTCTTGGCTCGCTTTTCCAAAAAATGTTAATTAACCAAACATTTTTCTTCTCTTGGCTTTTTTTTAATATGGTGCGTTTTTCGGCTTAAAATTTTTTCTCGTAATTTTGAAAATCCTATAACTCCAATGATTATATTTTGTCCAAGAAATTTGCGAGGGTCCGGAAGGATCCGACTAGTCTTTCTGTAATTATACGGTATACATTCGACGAGGGCCATGCCAAAAATGACACACATTGCCATAAAATCAACTTTTTGGATTAATGGGGTCTCCGAAAAATTTTGATTTATGGAATGTATTTATGCTCTGGTTCACGTGCATAAATTCCTCCATAAAAGAGCAGACTTCAGTTTAATTATAAGTCAATTTCTTTCAAACAAAAGTTGTTTTAGAGTGTTTATCTGCCTTTTACGGTTACAAGGTAAAACAAGTGCGAAGAAATAATGATATAATAAATAACATGAATCTGATAAAATGTGTTATCTCACTAAACCACCACAAGAAGATACATCGAGGTTTTGTTCTGTATTTGGAAAGGGGAAAATACAAATATCCTAAAATAGTATATATGCCTGCAACATCAGAGTATTCATTATTCAAGATGTTTCCAACATTCCGTGATAATAAAATGGTTCTACATTTAAAAACATTCAGAATTCTTTCTGTTCTTTTTAACGCACTAATAGTTCTTAATTCTATTGGTAAGTGCAGAATTATTGACTAAAAGTATTATATTTTAATTTATTTGGGGTATACCGAGAAACACAAAAGTATCCGTTTTTAAACTTGATTCACGATTTCGATAAAAAAGGCCTTTGGTACTTTTTGCATGCCCCCCTCCCCCCTCCCGCCCGAGTTCAGGCTCTCACCACTGGTTATACAGAAATTGCGCTTCTTTCAAAAACCTCTGAGTCACTTTGACCCCTGTGTGGAATCAAAGGTTAAGTAACAAAAACAAGTTTAGAAAATACTTTTATGGAAAAATACATTTCCGAATCATTAATTATGTTGACACACCAAATTTTTCCATCGACAAAGATATTAAACAAACTAAGAATTGAGTGTATAACAGGTTTATTGGCAAATCGCGAAAGAGAGATAAGACTCTTATTCTAATAATAAGGTTTAATTAAATCATCGATAAATTTTTTTTCTCGATACTACGTAACGAAACGAATATTTTTCCGTTGATCTAAAATTTCATTGAACACTTTTAGATTATACTTTAGAAAATTAGATCATGTAAAATTCAAAGGAATCAAAATTGTAATAGGAATTATTACAATACATTTATACAATATATTTTTTCATACTTGCATTGATATCTTGTAATATATACAATATCAAGCATTTTAGGGTTGTATACAAAAAAAAATTATTGTTGATTCCCGATTATGAAACGTGTTCAAAGTCATTGATACGAATTATTTACAATAGAAAGAATATTATAATATAAAAATTATAATTATTTTTTAACTATTTCTAATCTGTTCTCTCAAGTTATGTGGAATTTACTAGAATTTTCCTAATTTGTTTAGACTTCTTCAAAATCGCGTAAAATATATTTACATTCTTAAGAATTATGAGCTGAAAATCGCATCTAAACACTGCATAAAAAAAAAAATTTGTGTATTTGTGAACACACGGGCAATTTTCTTAGACTTTCTATTTCCCTACTTTTCTTTTTTAAAAAATGCTTTAAAAATAAAAATGGTTACTTTTTCACTTTTTGAAAAAAATTTCACCCTATTCTTCCAGTTCTTGTTTTGAAAAGTTAAAAATGTAACTGAAAGGTTAAAGGTCAAACTACTGTGTTGATGAATAATTTTAATGGTATAAGATT
>JAAAKG020139019.1:0-34837 GCA_010014905.2 Druon quercuslanigerum
AAAGGCTATAAGTCAGGTATTTTTGGTTTTAAGAAAAATGTAATAAGGATAAATTATTGGTATTTTTCAACACTATGAATATCCATGCAGAGAATTTTTGGATTTTGAAAAAAGTGGTTCTTAAAATATGCACGATATTCACGCTTTAAGACTTTTTATCCAAAGGCCAATGTAATAGATTAACTTTTTCAAAAGTTGTCGCGGAGACAGGCACATAAACAAGTTATTTTTTTCATAAAATATTTTCCAAACAAATATAATTGCTATTGGGATCCGGAAATTTTAGACGTTAATTTAATTGCGAATTAATACAGAAAAGTTCGAAAAGAAAGATAATTCTGAGATTGGACGAGGCCAACATAAATGGAGTATAAACAAAGTATGCGTAAAAAATATTATTCTATTTCCAGAACAGGGAATTTCGCAAATAATCATTATTTTGTCTTAAAGATGGTAAATTTCAACATAAAAAAGAAGATTTCGACATCATTTTAAATCTGGTTTATAAAAAATGAATATATACAAAAACAATCCGTGATAAAAGTGAGATTAGTTTTATTTACTAGTTAGAACAGAATTTATTAATTGTATAGATTGTGATATTAGTTTTAACCAATTTAGTGAGTACGTTTTCATCCTTGAAGCTGAGTCTGATGAAATGCAAATATCTGGTAAGTACAAACTTCACGTCTATAAAACAAGAGATTACGTTATATATATGGGTTGTGTGTAATGTCATAAAGGACTAAAATATTCATCAGATATATGGTTAATCAAATTCCATATTGATACAATTCTCAGTTTTTGCTCTTATTCGAAAAGATGAGAATTGTCTCTAGTCTCACTTTATCATTGGCGCTTATCATCAATTCTCTTGGTAAATATAATAATAAAATAAATATACAATTTTTTGTAGACTTTTAAGCTTTGGACAAATTATAATTTTTCCAGAAGCTATTTGATTTGTAGAAATATTGACAAGATTTAAAAAAGCGGAAAGAAATAAACAATAAAATTTAGAATTAATTCTCTAAAGGTAAGATTTAAAAAAAGTATAACCACAAAAAGCTTTTGCCTTTATCTATTTAATTGGGTTTTTTAAAAAAATTTGGCGGACATCTTGGCTATCATTAGTTCAAAACTGATTTGGTAACTTTTAAAGTCAAATTTTTACTTTCTGCCAAAGTTGAGTCCAAATCTGATTTCTCCGGCACGTATATATATAAATAATTTATGAAACATTTATATGTATCTCTCTCATTTAAAAATTGTAAAAATAATATATCATATATAACACGCAATAAATATTGCATTAGTTCAAAATAAGGTCCAATCAGAGGTTTTTAAGCATGAATAAATAATTTTTTAAACCAATAAAAAAAGTTTAATATTTGAGCTTCACTCCATTTAAGCTGCGAAATTTAAGAAAAAGATTTTCCACTTTTAGGTCAAAAACGTTCACATTTTGAATGTGTCCCCTTCTTCGACTTAAAAAATTACAAGCTTGATCGAAAATTCGCAATTACAATTTGGTACTTAATTACTTTTTTGAATTTTTTCTTTTCATGAACCTAAATAAATTTTTAACTCTTAATTCACTCTTTCATACAAATTATTATATAATTCTAAAAATTTTTCCATTTTCAAAAATTTTTTTTAACTTTTTAAATTTCCGCATTTTAATCTGGAATACCTTTGAAATATAAATCTTAATCACCATAAAATATTCCAATTGAAATCTGAAAAAAATTCCTTCCCCTTTTTTCCCTTACAAGAAAAGAAAAAGAAGTTTTGGACAAAAATAAAAACGAGGAAAGAAAAATGAGAAGACCATCAACGAAATTCTTTTTTAGTAATTTTCAAATTCATTTTCAGTTTTGAACTAACTAAATTTAGAATTTGAGAGACTGAGAAAAAAGGCTGAAGAATGTTAAACCATTACCTATTTAATTTTATGCATTAAAAAAAATCACTTTTCTATACAGACTTTAAACTTCCAATTAAAATTATTGATCAGTGCCAGGATTGAATTAGATTCAACAATTTGTGACTCCTGGGATCATGGGTTGTATTCTAAAATCAAAATAGCTTATTGAGCAGTTTGAAAATATTTAATTGAAAACTGCAGAAATGAGTTATATTTGGAATACTTAATTGCAAACCCATCTTAGATTTTATCATAAGTTCTGGACTCTGAGATTTTTGGATGCTTTCTAAAGCTAGACTTTTGTCTGTACCAAAGTTTAAAAACACCTAATTTAAACCTGTAGAAATAAACTATTTTTGGAATTTCTAATTGACCGCCATATTAGATTTTTTTTAAATTTCAAACTTCTGTAATCATTGGTTTCTGTCTTTAACCACACTTATTTTTAAAGCAAAGTTTATTGAAAACTGTACAAAGAGCTACTTTTTGGAATTTTTATTTCACCAGTTTCTTGGATTTTTTTAAAATTTTGTGTCCTCCCTTCACGTTAGAACTATTTCTTATGATCTTTTACAATGATTGATCATTTTCAGTTGATAACTATGTGAAAGTAAAACAGCAGAATCTAAACGAGCTTCTTTAAATATTGTATTAATTTTGTAATTTAGCATTTCTATTTAATTATCTTTATATGACAATACATTTCTCGTTGCAGAGTTGAGTTTGCAGGTAAACCATGAGCCTGATGTTCCTCATTCCGGAACGTCTCATTCTGCTGCCGAACAACATGATACGGGTTTTTTGAACAAGTCCTCTCTTCCAGCCGAGTCTTCACATCGTGCTAGGTCCAGGTATAACTCTCCCAGTCGTTCGTCTTTATACATTATTGGATATACACTTGACGAACTTAGATTTATTCGCCTTATTCCTAACACGAATCCGTCCCATCGATTTGAAATACGAAGATACACTTTCCCTCGTGATAAACCAATCCAAGTGAAAGGAGAGCGTCATCTCCTTCTGCCTATGCCAACCAAAAAACAAACTGTGTTATCCACGTCTGATGGACAAGTCCTTGCAATAGTAGAAGGTAATAAAAGACTTCGCGGAATTTATACAAGTAGAGGACTTTCTCATATACGAGCAAAAATAAACATGTATAGCGGTGTAGTTGAAAAAATGACTAAAGAAGAAATCCGGGAAACACCATTAGGCAGAAGTTCGCCAATTGCAAAGTGTTTTGGATTACTTCATATAAAAAGAGGTAGGTTCTATGTTGCTGATAATGGTCGTAATTTTAGTATTAGAGTAATGTATTAACCCGGGTTTATGGCAATGTGTTTCAAAGTGTAAATCTTATATATAATTTACCTATATTTTTCAATTGTTTATGCAGAAAAATTTAGAAACCAAATGGCCACTCCAAGGACTAAAGTCCTTCGTATAATAATGCGGGGAATATTTTCTCTACTGCAGCTTTAAGTAGTTTGAATTTTTTGGCAACACATTTAATTTTTGAATGAGTGACAATACGAGTGGCTACTTTTTAGTCTTCTATTCTGGCTCCAAAAGTGGGTCCTCCTTAAAGAGTGTTTCATTATTTATCAGTTATTTTTATTTATTAGGTGCTTTGAGGTCTCATAAGTTTCAGATATATTCTTGATTCCCTGACGAAACCCTCTCGATGAGACGTTTACGGCATCCGTATTGAAGGTTGCTATGTACAAGACCCAATTCACATTCGTTATAGCCCTCTTAAAAAGCCGGTCCAGGTCCTTACGTCTAGGATTCCACCTAGGATTCGAAAGCAAATAATATTTCTTCAGTAGATTTGAATGTGACCAGCAAAGCGCCCAGCAAACAGTCAAGCCAATCACAGTGAGTTGCTTTAGGGATGTTTCCGGCAATAGATGCCACCCCTTGAACACTTTGATAATATTTACTAAACATACGGTCAGTAATTTATAGAGAACCTAATGAAAACTCACCCCTGTTCTGTGGGTGGTTACTTTACTATAGCAAGTTGATTGATGTGCGTTACCTTCACACTTGATTAGCAATATCCATTTTTTGACACAGCAGTGCTCTATGAGATTTCTACACTCCTCAGATGGTAGTGGTTTCTGGGAGTGAAATGATTGGTACACAGAAAAATTCAACATAGGTTAGCGTCTGACTCCTAAATGGTGATTGATCTTCAAGGAAACCAATTCTCTATAGAAAAGTCTGGTAATCCAATAAACTGAATATCGCCTCTGACATAAAGTGCAGCCCAAAGTTTTTTTGACTGAAATATCATAAATGACTGGTACCCTCTTGTTAGTTAAGCCTACAATTTTCGCCTCTAAGTCTTAGGTACTTTTATCAAGGAAATAGTATCTGTTTTGCTATCAAACGTTTGCTTAAGATACCGCGCGCTCCTTTAGTGTAACTTTTGTTTTTGAGATGATCTTCGTATTGATCCTTTTCAACTCATGGTGAGGCATGCAGTCGATATTCTCAATACTCTCTACTCTTCCTGACTGCAGTTATTATGAGTTTTGTGGCTTGACTATCCGCCTTTATATCGATAAACTTTCATTCTTTCCTTTTCACAATTATACTAGGAATCCAAGCTAGCAGATTTACTGGCTTTCGAAGGTCTTTGATGTCGATCATGTTAATCTTATTTCCTGTCCATGGTTGCGATTTACCAACAGCTTCATCAAGTCAAGTACAAGTGCATGTACTACTTCAGTAGATATTGTAATATTTTTTTCTATTTATTATTTTTTAAATGTTTATTATTTTCTTAGTTATTAACTACAGTGAACCCGAGAGAAAGGGCCCCCAGAGTTTGTTCTTCCGAGAACTGACGCGGCGCAGTGGGGATGGGTGAGAGGAGCTGTGGAGAGGTGCGCTGTGCACCATTTGACAAGTCCTTCGCGGACAGTTATTATGAGCATATCAATTTTTACTTTGAAAGAATGCGGGGCGAGATTAGACTTGTCTTTACCGGACGAGTATTTCCAGCTAATCCTTTTCTACTTTGAAACAAGCATAAAATGCTTCGAAACACTATTAGAAAAGTAATCCCTGGTCAAGTATTCACCTGAAATTACTTTCCGCCTTAATTTAATAATTTATTACTGCCAGAAACACGCGAGAAGCTCTCTGTCGTAATTGAAAAGGCATTCCCTGGACAAGTCCTTTTAAGAAATCAATTTGCTCACAAAAAAGTCTCTTTAGTAAATCAAATGTCACTTCCAAACAAACACAAGATGCATTAAGGTATCTCACAAGACATGAGGCTTCCAATGACATGACGTCAAAAGGAATTACACACCACCTCTGCGAACGTAGGAGTTTCTGTGATGCAAGATTGAACATATCTTTTTGGGACAATTATTCTCAGGAAATCACTTGCCACTTCCAAAAGGACATCAGCTGCTTTGTTTCAACATTGGCCAGTACTTCCCGGGACAAGAGTTCTCAGAAAATTACTTTCAAGCTTCAGAAAATAAAATGAATACAAAGCAACATTATCCATTTCTTGTCGCGACAAGTCTGTCTAAGAAAACATTTCTTACCTTCAGACAAATATAAGGTGCTGCAAGGCACCATTTGACATGACATCTAGGGACATATCTACCCTGGACAATGCTTTCAAAGAGGTTCAATATATGATCCATCACTCATCTGCGATCAGCCACTGAAACGAATTCTTTAAACAACAACTTGGAAAATTATTTGGAGTTATGACTAATTGTTCTTCAATGATCAATTACTCTCTTGTTACTACTCATGGGCACGTGTTTATGAAAGGGTGATCTAAAAAAGGTGTTCGAGATATGACCAATCAATCTTCACCTGGAAAAATGCGGATTTAGAAACAAGTTTTGAATACCGGAAATTTAAAAGTGAATTTCGAGCATCCAGGATTGTGTTAAGAAATTCAGGACTGCAGGCAGCTACTGCAGGACGTGCCAGTGGACAGCAATCTCCTTATGGATAGAGCGACGGGCGGATAGTAATCTTCTGGCAAAATTCATCCTAGATACGGCTTGCTTGAAATGCAGCACTCACTCCCTATTTTTCGAAATGCATTTTTCTCCGTGTTCTTTGACCAGAAGTATTAAAAAATGTCCCAATTCTGTCTTGCAGTAATACTTTTATTTATAGTGGCACGTGATTTCTTGAAGTTAGTTTTCCCGCGATAACCTATTGAATGGTTCCTCGAAGCCTCTCATTATTGTTTGGAGGGGTGAAGTAATTTCCCAGGAAGCCTTTGGTAACTGATGTAGAGAAAAGACAGGTCCCACGCGAATTCATACCCTGGGATGACATTTCCTGGCAATACTTGTCCCGGGATGACTCACTTAGTGTGACTTATTCCGAATTCGGCAATATGCGCCTGCAAACTAGATTTCGTAGGCTATTTAGTACAGCAATTTACTTATGTAACTAATTGTTATTTTTATTTTATTGAAAATGTCAGTGATTGTAGCGCACCGATAAAAAATAACATCCTATTATATTTATCTATTCGTTTCGACTTGATTCTATCCGGTCCTATCTAACCCTATTCGATTCTATATGATCGTGTTTAATTCTATTTGATTATATTAGCGGTCAAAAAGTCTGACGATAAAACTGACAAAAATCGGATTTAGTTTCAGTCCAATGCTACAACGTGTTAATGAATAAAGAATTTACTCAAATTACATGTTCTCATATGATTTTTAAAGAAAACTATAATTTCCTGGGGCGACAGATAAATATCACAGATTTGGCTCAAATTTAGGGTATGTTTTATTTATGAGAATTTACACAAGATATGCAAAAAAGATTTACAAAAAAGAAAATAAGGACCACCCTTATCAACATACGATTGTCTACTTTAGGAAAATATAAATCTTTCTGTCTTGTTGCAGAGTTAACTACACATATTTCAAACCCTGGACCTAGTACTCCTTGTTCCGGAATTTCTCATTCTCCTGATGGACATAATGCTCCGGCTTCTTTAAACAGTTCTTCGCTTCCTACCAATCATTCTCCGCTATACGTACTTGGACATAAACTTGAAGATCTAAGGTTTATTCGGCTCATTCCCTACACGAATCCGCATCGGCAATTCGAAATTCAAAGATACACTTTCCCTTGCGATAAACCAATTCACTTAAGGGGATACTATAATGTCCTTATGCCTGCACCAACCGAAGAACAAACTGTATTATCAACGTCAAATGGAGATGTTTTTGCAATAGTGGAGGATGATAGAAGACTTCGTGGAATTTATACAATAATTGTAAATGTACAAAAACGGGCAAAAGTAAATATGTACAGCAGTGTGGTGGAAGAAATGTCCGAAGAAGAAATCGAAGATAGTCCATTAGGCAAAAATTTACCAATCTTAAAGACTTTTAGAATAGTAAGGGTAAGCAATTCTCCTCCACGTCTTATCAAATTTCCAATACTGAACAGATCTGAAAGTTAGATGTAGAAATATGCGACCCTAATATATTATGGAACTTTAAAAAAAGTCGCCCATCTCGGCAAAATATATTTTTGATCACATGAGGGAACATGCATAGTACACAAAAACATTTTTGCGATAAGCCGTCTGCAGTAGTATCCAACCCTCCAATCTAAGATTCCAAAGTATTTAACGGAAACACCGATATTATTTTTGTTGTCATAAAATAATTTAAACAGATGTTAAAGTGGAAAGAAAAATTATTTACTGAAAAATTGTTCCAGAATAGATTGAACATGATGGAAGCAGGGAAACTGTTACGACTGGCCCTAGGCCAGTCGTAATTTTATCCTCATAAAATATATTATATATACGTGATACGTTATTTCGAGCAGAGAACTTTCGTAAATAAATCAATATAAGTCTGTCATGGAACAGTAAATTTTTTACATGAAACAAGCATCTTAAAAATAATTTACATTTTTTATTTATAAAAAGAACGGAATATTAAAATAATTCTATTCCAATTAGAAATCACAATTAGAAACTTCCCTGTTCAAAATTTTTCAAAATGCAGTTACTATGTTTCTAAACTATCATAAAATATTTATAAAACTTAACATATAACTTCGAGAAGGTAATTTTATAAATGAATTATACTATTGACTTCGTATATTGGAAATGTTCTAAAAATGATAGTCCTAAGTTTTGGCGGGGGGAAAAAGTATAAAAATAATTCCTGTTAAGGATTATGATTATAACTCTGGAACAGGCAATTTCGTAAACAATCTTAATTTTTTCGAAATGGTAACTTATAATACAGTACAGTGAGTACTAAAAAAATATTTTGTAATTTTGATTAATAAAAAACTAAATTCGCAAAAATAATCCTTCATCTAACGCAGCATTCGTTGCAAAAAAAATGAGTTTAGTTCTCGAAATTTCAGCTCTTAAGGTTTTTAAAAAAGAAGTTATTATATCTCTGAATTATAATAGAAAATGTTGATTGTATAAATTGTGATATAAACTTCAATGTATTTAGTAACTACATTCTTAAATCCTTGAAACTTAATGATGAAATGTAAATATTTGATACCGATCGTTTTACGTCTACAATCTGAATGATAGCAGCTATAGGATAAAGGTATGGTATTTATTAAAAAAGAATCTGGAATATTCATCAGTTTTAATGGTGATAAAATTTTGTATTAACACATTAAAATTTTTTTCCTCTAATTTGAGAAGATGAAGATTGCTTCTAGTCTGATCTTATCATTGGCGCTCATCCTCAATTCTATTGGTGAATATAAGAATATAATATATTAATAACTTTAGGCAAATTGGGAAGGTTTTCGAAAATTACAATTTGTGCGGCTATGCCATTGTCTGAAATGTGCACAAGGTAGGTGGTTTTCTAGTCCCGATCAGATGTAACTTTTCTCCTATTCACTTCTTGGCTTTATTATAATTCCGCTTGATGCGTAAAATGTATTTTTCATTAATTTTTCAAACTTCAATTTCTATTTCTGTCGATGCTCTACTACATAAATAACAGCATTTGCTGAGTTTCAAAATAAGTTAATGCAGAGAAGTATTTTTCATTTTTGAGCATTCCGAAAGAGAGGAAATCGTTATGTCCGCAAAATGGAATCTAGTTTAAACATCTTATACGTAGTAAAAATTATTTAAAAAATTTATTTTCAATACAAAGAATTTACTTTCATTACAATGTAATGAAAGTAATCGTTTTTAACACATAAATAGCATTCTTCAGTTTCTTACATTATATTGAACATATTAAACTCTATATATATTGCTAAAAAAAGAATTGTTTATGTTTAAATATGAAATACATTATATATATATATATATATATATATATATATATATATATATATATATATAAATTTCAAATAGCAGTGTAAGAAAAGTTTTAAATATGAATATTTATAATTTCAGCAGAGCAAAAAAAAATCATGTTACATAAGACGTATTTTTATTATCTATATCAGATTTTTTTATTGTTTGGAATTTTCCAGTCCACAAGTCATTTTAATATATATTTTTACTTTTTTATGTTAATTATATTCTCAGTGAATAACTATGGAAAGTTCCATTTTTGGCAGGAATTGTTGGGCGAATTTATAATTTGGAATTAGGCAAGTTTATAATTAAAATTCATTTCATAATTGGATTGCTTGAATTTTTGAAATTTTGTTTTTTTTATCTCGAATATTTTTATTTTCGTTCTTATTAATTAAAAAAGCATTTCTTATTTAAATTATTTTCAAAACAGAAATCATTTTAGTTAATTTAATATACTATTTATAACGAATGGATGCTCTTATTCAGAATTGTTAATTCTAGCAGCCATTTACAATAAAATATGGTTGAATTTTGTACTCTTCCAATTTATAATTTTTAATTCTAACGTGTATTAAATTTTTTATGAAATAAAATAGCTGATTTGGAAATCAAATAATAACTTCAAATTAAGTCCTAATAGCTCTAGCAGTGTTTAATATCGCGAATCTTCGAGTCGAGTTGAAATCACATATTTAAATTAAAAATCTCGAAGGTTTTATTATAATTGAAGTTTTGTTGAAGATTGAATAAATTGGTAGCTTTTCATGAAACTAAGAACTGGATGGGTATTTGGGTTTATTATCATCACTTTTTGTTTTCAAAAAATATATTTTATTTTATATCGAAATTGACCAAATTGAAAAAAAATCAATAAATTACCAGATATGCTCGAAACTCAGAACAAAATTTTTTTCTTAAAATGTTGATCTTTAATCTAATGTAAAAGTCGAAATTGAGATGGTTCGAATTTTCGATAACACTAACAGACTCGGCTTATTATTAGAAATTTAAAGTAAAACTTAAAAAATTCGAAAAGTTTCAGCCGAAGAGCCAATATTTGTTTAAATTTAATTAACTGGGTTTCTGATCATACATTTTGATTAAAAATTTCAATACCTAAAAGTTTTTGTCCAAATAAAGGAGCAAATCTGTGGAAAATAAAATAATTTTTTAGGCCTCATATCTCCACAAGACTGCGAACAAGAATATTATTAAGATTCATGATTGTAAAATTTTTGATCGGAACAAGAGATTTGACATTTATTATTCAAATAGGCTAAATTTTTGAAAAACGAATAAATCGCGTGATTTGCATGAAGCTCAGCACTAAGCCTTTTATAACAGAAAACCCCCTAGTCTTGATTTTTGACATATTATTCTAACATGGAACATAGAATTTTTCATATGAAACTAGAAGTTCGGAAAATCATTTAAATTTCGATTTAGAAAAAGGAAAAACTAAAAATCCCTATTGATGTTATTTTAGAAATCATTACAATGTGAAACTTCCCTATTTGAGCTAATCTGGCTCTAATGAAATGTAAATATCTGATAAACGTCTCAAATCTAAGAGCTAATGGCTGAAGGATATGTGCATCGTATTTACTAATAAAACACTAGAATTTTCATTCGATACAGTGAAAATCAAATTCCTAATTAACACATGAATTAGTTTTTTTCTTTAATTTAAAAAGATGAGGATTGCTTTCAGTATCATATTATCCTTGGTTGTTATAGTCAACTCTATTGGTGAATATAATGATAACAAATTGTTCATTCTCCCGGAACAGTTAAAAATTGTTTAAAATATTCTATCCCTGCGTAAAATTTCGGAAAGAATCCGGTTAGAAACCGATTAAAAGTGGCTTCTAACAGTCTTTAACCGGATTTTGTCTCCGGCTTGGAACCAGCCCATCATAATATTCCGAACGGTTTCTTAACCTGCCCTTAACGGTCTGGAACCGGAATTCGTGGCTGAGTTCTAACCGTCACCTATCCGGCTTGTAAATGGGTTCTCATAATATTCCTACCTGGTTCTTCACCAGCTATCACCGGTTTCTAATCAGCTCTTGTCCCCGAGTTGTACCCGGCATCTAACCGCCTTCTATCCATCATCCTGCAATATTTGTACCCGACTCCAAACCGTTTCTTACCAGCTAATAACCGAACTTCGTCCCTGGGCTGTAACCGTCACCAAATTGATTTGTAACTAGGTCATCATAAAATTGCTACCGGTTTCTTAACTTGCCCTTAACCGGCTTGTAACTGGGTCCTCATAATATTCCTGCCTGGTTCTTTATCGGCTCTTACCGGTTTCTAACCGGATTTTGCCCCCGGGTTGTAACCGGCACTTAACATCCATTACACTATCCATCATTCTGCAATATTTGTATTCGAGTCCTTGCCAATTATTAACCAGCCAATAACCGAATTTCGTCCCCGTGCTGTACCCGTCACCAAAGTGGTTTGTAACTGGATCATCATAATATTCCTACCGGTTTCTTAACCGACCTTAACGGTTTCTAGCCAGAATTCGTCGCTGGGTTCTAACCGTCACCTAACCGGCTTGCAACTTCGGTCTTCGACAACATTTGATTTCTGTTTTTTGATAGCCAAATAGAACCCGATTAGAACCGTTTACCAGAATACACGAGTGCAAAGTGCCTTTTACGAACCGGTTAGAAACCAGTTAAACACTAATTTCGGTCTTTGACAATATTTAGTTTCTATTCCCAAATTCTGGATAGAACCCAATTAGGAACGGGTAGAAATCACACAAGTATCACGTGCCTTTCAAAAGTCCGTTACAGACCATTTCGAAACGAACTTTGGTTTTCGAAAATATTTTATTTCTATTTTCGATCACTGCAGAGTACCCGGTTAGGATTGGTTACAGAACACATGTATATCAAATGTCTTTCAGAAGCCGGTTAGTCACCGGTGAGAAACTAACATCGATCTTTGACAATATTTGATTTCTGTTTTCGATCGCAGCATAGTACCCAGTTAGGAAGGGTTAGAGCACCACCAGTGTCAGGTCCTTTTACGAAACGGTTAGAGACTAGTTAGAAACTAATTTCGGTCTTTCACAATAATTAATTTCTGTTCCCAAATTCTGGATAGAACCCAGTTAGGAATGGTTAGAGATCACACAAGTGTCACGTGTCTTTCAAAAGTCCATTACAGACCACTTCGAAACGAACTTTGGTTTTCGAAAATATTTAATTTCTATTTTCGATCACTGGATAATACCCTGTTAGGAACGGTTAGAGCACCACCCGTGTTAGGGACCTTTTACGAAATCGTTAGAGACCAGTGAGAAACTAATTTCGGTCTTTGACAATATTTAATTTCTGTTCCAAAATTCCGTATAGGACCCAGTTAGGAATGGTTAGGGATTACACCGGTCTTAATTGCCTTTTAGAATACAGTTAGGAACCAGTTAGAAAATAATCTCGGTCTTTGACAATTTTTGATTTCTGTTTTCGATCACCGGATAAAATTCGGTTTAGACTGGTCAGAATACAAGCAGTGTCAAGTGCCTTTTAGTAAATGATTAGAGAACAATTAGAAATTAAAATCAGACTTTGACAATATTCATTTTCTGTTCACAAATATCTGTTTGAAGCCGGTTAGGACCGTTTAGAAGATTTTCACAACTTGTTCCCTGGAACCATTTCTCATACAAGGACTGGTTTGGATTCGGTTCCATTCTAGATATTGAAATTGAGACCAGATAAGTACCGGTCAGAGACATTTAGAAACCAAATGGGTTTTTTCCCAGTCTCTATCTGGTTTCTAAATGGTTTTTATATGACATTTTAAGCACGGAATGATATCATATGATTTTTTAAAGTTTTACGCAATTTCTGTAGATTTTTTACGAAAATTCCATCTTCTAAAGTCCAAATTCTAATTGTTTAGGGAATTCCCTATTCTAAGTCACAATTGCACTTATTCTGAACAGTTCATTTTTACTGTAAAATCCAGCTTATCCTAATTGCATTTAATCAAAAGTAATTATTAAGGGCGTTTGCCTATATATCGATGGGTTATTTTTAAATTTTTTGGTTTGATAGTTATAGAAGCCTAAATAACCTAATTCTTGAAGGTATCGAAAAGATAGCCTATTCTTCGTAAAACCCATCGCTATACTTTATTGTTTTTTATAAAATATTACAGTAATTAGCTTATACCAAAAAAAAAAAGAAAATTAATTTTTACGGAAATTTAAACACAATTCGTTAAAAAGTTTAGAAACTAATCGATTTTTTCAAAAATTTCTGTCCACCATATTGGGCTTTTTCCAGTTCGACAAAAATGATTACTATTAATATGTTAACCCTTTCAAATAAAAACAAAATTTGATATTGCCTTAATTTTTTTTGTTTTAAATATAAAAACTAATTTCTCTTCTAATTGTTATCTCTTGAATCAAAAAGTTGTTTAATTCTTCTACTTTTCTACTATTGATCAAGAAAAGATGTTTAATTTTCAAGTTGAAGCTATTATAACTTTAAAAATTTATAAATAAATTTTCCCCTATTCAAGCAATAAGTCAGTTATTTTTTATATTTTCCCTCTCTCTACTGAAAATGTACTATATGTATTATAAGAAGAAGACTGTTTAATTATTTTTTAGAATTAAAATTTTGTCATTAAGAAAGCTTCATTTAACAGTTTTTTATTGTTGTTCTAAACTGCATGCAACACGAAGCTACAACTTAATACAAAGTCAAAAAACATTTAAAGAATAAAAAATCCCACTTTTTAACCTCAAAGCGCTTGAAGCGAAAAACTAAGGCTCTCTTTTGAGATAAAATAAAGAAAAGAAAGACTTACCTTTTTACAAAATAGTCCAATTTGTATTTTACTTTCATTCCTGAATGTCTGATATTTATTTTTCACAAAGTGCTTCTTATCAATAAAAAGGGAATGAAAAATCTATCTAAAAATTACTGCAGAGCATTTTTGTAATCGCCACACAGTGGGAGGAAATGCACTTTTTTGTTCACAAATGTCCAGAGCCTTTAATTTTGGTCCGATGTTTAATTTTTTTTATCAATGAAAGTTCATTTAATTCTGAAGAGCTTGACGCTCTGAGCCTTTGTCTCTTCTACTTTTTTATTAATAATTTTTTCACTTAAAGTATGAAAAAACTGAACTTTTTTCATAACAATTTTTTACGCTTCAATAACTGATTAGGTAAACTTTATATTGTCTTAAATGAATGTTTAGGGACTCATATAATACAAATAATTTGCTCATTTCAGATTTTTTCAAATTATAATTTCCTTCAATCGCCAGAACAACTTCGAGTATTTCTTAAAATAATAAATATTTATTAATATTTAATCAAATATAACAATTTAAATTTGTACAAACAAATTAGATAAACAAATTCAACATTTTGACCCTTTCGCATAGATTTTTTTTTTCTTTTTGCACTGGAAATGTTTTAAGCTATTGGATGAATGACTGCTTTAAAAAAATATTAAAAAAATTAACAATAACATTTGTTATAAATAATTGTCGTAATAAAATATTCAAATTTAAGGTTTTATCAAAACTTGATTTTCTCTAATCGTTAGAATGGCCACTGATATTCCTGAAAAATGTAGCTTTTATAATATTTAGTAAAAATATCACAACTTAAATCTTTATAAACAAATTAGATAAACAAATTCCATATTTTGGCAGTTTCACTTAGAAAAAGTTTGGGTTTCAATCGCAATAGATTGAGAATGAATCATAAAATCTTCTGACAATAACCTACCGACGTGATAGGCAAACCCCTAAGTTTGCAGAGATTCATATCAAAAAACGGGAATGGCAATGAATGCAGAAAAACAAGAATTTTTCATAAATTTCAGAATTTTTAAATATTTCTTTTTTCGTAACTGATACCTGGATCCGAACGAACTAACTCACTTAGTCCAATGCACACATTTCTGAAAGAGAATATTGAAACAAGTGAAGGCTATTAAAACAAAACATAACTCTGAATACCATGTCTACGGAAAAGAATTTTATTTCTAAATTATTCATTTAAAGGAACCACATTTTTTCTACGTGAAATTTAACAAATTTGGAATTTGTTTATCTAAATTTGTTATAAAGATGTAAGTATACATTTTTCAGGAATATCAGTAGCCAATCTAGCGGTTAAAGAAAATTAAAATGAGATAAAACCTTAAATTTGAATATTTTATCACGAGAATTATTTAAAACAATTGTTATTGGTAACTTTTCTAATATTTTTGTAACTAGCAGTCATTCATCCAATAGCTAAAAACATTTCCAGTGCGAAAACAAAAAAATTTCTATGAGAAAGGGCCAAAATTTTGAATTTGTTTATCCAATTTGTTTAAAAAAAATTTAAATTGCTATATTTTATTACATATCATAAAATATTTATTATTTTAAGAAATACCTGAACTAGTTCTGGCGATTTGTAATTATATAACATTCCTATATTAATCTAAAGCACTTTTAGTAAACAGAATTTTTTTTTACCGATTATAAGACTATTTGCTAAATCGTTCATAAAATTTGTTTATAACAAATAAATGGACTAACGAGCAAATTATTTGTATACTATGAGTCCCAAAACGTTTATTTAAGACAATATAAAGTTTACCTAATCAGTTATTAAAGCGTGAAAAATTGTTATGTAAAAAATTGCTGTTTTTCCATACTTTGAATAAAAAAATTATTAATAAACAAGTATAAGAGACAACAGTTCAGAGCGTCAAGATCTCCAGAATTAAATGAACTTTCATTAATAAAAAAAATTAAACATCGGACCAAAATTGAAGGCTCTGGACATTTGTGAACAAAAAAGTGCATTTCCTCCCACTGTGCGCGATTGGAAGAGGTTAAAATTTAAGTAACACACTTTTTGACTTCGTCCTGAACTTTAGAGTTTATCCAAAATGAGAGGTGTTACAATATGACCTACAAAATGTTAGTTGTTGCAATGTGTCTTACTGCAATGTGACTTGTCGTAATGTAACTTACCGCAACGTGATGTACTGCACTATAGTCAGTTTCTCTTGAAGTTCGCAATGGCTCGAAAATGATAGATGCCGCAATTTACTTACCGCAAGTAACGTGCTGCATTTTAGCCACTTTTGTCTTAAACTTTCCAATCGTTAAAAATTAAGAGAATCACAACTTTACCAGCTGACTTTGAACTTTAACTTTCTCATGATTAAAGTGATGGCGCAATGTTACTTGCTGCGAATGTGACATGCCGCAAATATAACTTGCCACATTTTTGCCATTTTTTTGTAAACTTTAAATTTTTCTAAATTATAGATGCTGCAATGCGACCTACTACAATGTGACTTACCTCATATCTGACTTACAAAATATTGTCTCGTTTGGCTTTAACTTCACAAATAATATGAATTGACAGATGCCGCAACAGTGACTATCCGCATTTTCATCAATTGAGTTGCCGGATCGAATAAGAGCACATACATTTTTTTTGGTTCAAGCGGGATGAGTTCTTGTAGTTTTCAAAATTGGTTTAGGATATACATTTTTGGAAATTCAATTATCGTAAGAACATTTCTTGAATTCAGTTAACAATATTTTCAGAATTCTTCTTTTGATCCTGCCAGTTCAATTGTGTCTCAAGTTCAAATTTTTTTTAAGGAGGCATGCCGCGAATGTGACTTAGTGCCATGTGACTTGTCGGAAATGTGACTTTCCATAATGCCAATTTCAGTTTGTACTTTCTTTATTCAGTCCTTAGGCCTAAGGGGCCCTCAAAGGAACAATTGATACATGTACTAGAACTATATAGATATTTTTAAACTCTGGCCGATGTAAAATAACAGTGATGGTTAGATAATATTATATACACTAAAGTTATGTGTAAAGTGCAAACAGAATATTGCTTACTATTATTGGTACTGTTTGAGGAATATAGTCCTCGATGAAAAACTGATTAAGTGGTCATTAAGAATAATAAAAAAGCAATAAAAACACGTAGCATGCAGAATTTTCATTATCTGTCAATAAGTGATTTCAAGTCTTGGTTTATCTATACTGACCAAATAATCAAAACATAGCTTCCTAAAGTGAAATATTGAAGATGAATTGCTGATCGTACAAGGTATTTTATTTCATAGACGTGCTCCCCTAACTACAAATGATCTTTGCAACTTACAAGTTCTATGTATCGAAACTGTGGGAACCATTTTTTTTTAATGAAGCCTAGACTGAGTGGGATGATTGTGATCTTTTATTAGAAATACATCTGAAAGATACTGTGGCGTTTGACTGTGGAAAAGATTAAAAAGTCAGTTGCCCACAAAAAATTTTCTTCTCTTGGTCACGTTGAAAAGTCCAGCCCTTAGGCGATATGGACTTATGTTATCATATTTTGGCAAGCCTTAAATGAAGCGAATGCATGTATTTAGTGCTCGCTTGAGTCTTAGATTAGGTTCCTTCGTAATATCATCGTATAGAATACTCCCATAATCAAATTACGGGATCACTAGGCTCTTTACCAGAAGAATACTTGTAGCTCTGGGCAAGGATTTCTTGTTTCCTTTAAGCAGTCGCAACACAGTGAAAATCTTTCTCGAAATGCTCACTACCTACTCCCTCTAGGAGAGAGTGCGGTTAAGAATATTGCCTGAACCATTTACAACTTTAACAAATTAAATTTCCAGGCTACAAATTTGAAGTCAAGGGAAGTTCCTTAATGTTTTAAAGGACGGAGAGGAAGTCGGCCCGATAATAATTGCTTTAGTCTTGGTCGCATTCAATGCCAGACCATAATTCTTAGACCATTGCGCCACTAAGAGTAAGGCGATGTCTCACTGGATCAATTCCAGCATACTTTTCAGGGAGGCGATTGATCATCCGCGTAGTTATGGTATTTGCACTGATTAAGTCCTACAGCTGAGTCTGATGTGTACAGATTAAAAAGAAGGGGTGCTAAAAACAGCCCTGTGGGACTCCACTCTTAACAATTAGGCCATTCAGACGTTTCGCCTTTGCTATTGACTACTTGTATGGATCGATTTGTTAAGTATGATTCAAACCACGTAATTACAATATTGGATAGATTAAACAGTCTAACTTTGCGTAAAAGAAACCATTATCGCTATCTCCTTCCTATCCATAGCAATTTTAAACTCAGTGGTCACCTTTAGATATTTTGTAAGCTGCATATGGTCTATCTTTTATAATGGTTTTGCTACTTCACGCAAAATTGATATCGGCCTAAAATCTGCCGGGCAGGCAAAACTAGCAATCATAGGAATTGGACGAATAATCGCTTTTTTCAAACATCCGGGAAAATCCCAACTTGTAGGGAAGAGTTATAAATGTGAGCAAGAATTCGAAAAATTACAGGAAGAGCAAGTCGAATCATATTATGCCTAAGAAAAGTAAATCATTATCGTTGAAAGCTCAGTTATGAGAATTAAGAGAAGATAGTAATAGGTGATCACTAAAGATGGAAAGAATTCAAGTTGCTCATTCGGAGAAAAATAATTAACAGCTGATTCGTGCTTAGGCGGAATAAGATAATCACAGAATAAAGTAATGATAAAATTTTCTGCAGGACATTTTTTACAGGAATAAAGTTTCATTTAGGCAACTTCGCGTTTTTCAAAACACATATGATGTAATGGAAAAACAAAAAAAAATTCAACCGATATTTGGTTAAAGTTTATCCTGTAAAGTTAATTTTTGTTGCAGCAAATCTTTCATCAGAAATCGATGTAAAGTTTATCTTCTGTTTTTTCTGTGATTGTCAGTGGTTAACGTGAGAAAACCCAAAATTAAAATAAAAAATATTATATAATTTAATTATTAATTATTTTTTTTTAACAATTGCTAAATATCTGAGATTTTAATACATAATAATCTCATTCATCTGGAAAAGAATAATAATATCATCCTGTTCTTTAGTGAGTTAAAGAGATATTACATTTGTTGAAAATTAAAATTTTAAATATTTAAAGAAACATATCGATATTTATCACTTAGATTTAAATTTAAGTCCTTTCTATGTGAAAAACTGAAAAAATATAGACTTTGAGTAAAAATATTGACGATAGCACTTTATTGGGTGAAATGCCTTCTCTGCCTGTGAAAATTATTTTACCAGGGTGGGCAATGAAACTTTTTTTTAATACTTTCCAAATTCTTCTAGTTTCAAATCGAAAAATTCTATAAAATTTACGTTACCCCTTCTAATCGAAGGAATTGCTTACTTTTAAAAATTTCCTCCTTTCGAGCGGAAAAGTAATTAACTTTTTGAGGTCTCCCCTTTCAATCTGTGAACAACCATTAAATTATAAATCATAACATAATATTGCAATATAAAAACTTGAAATTTTTTAACCTAAGGCATTTAGAATTTTTAAGATTTACAAAAAGGCATTGAGCATTCTTTAACTATTAGAACTTCCAACCTTGAAATTGTGAAAGCTTGAGCGTTTTAGAAGGATTACTAAACCATGATTCAATATCAAATTATTGAATTTTGTTCATTATCAATTGCATTCTTTTACTATGAAGGTCTGCAACTTAAATTTTATGCGTCAAGTGTTTCAATTTTTATTGTTTAAAATTTTTTTCCTTCTGTTTAATATATAATTATTTAATTTTCCACGCTACTAGTTTAATATCGTTTAGTTCATGAAGTATCATAGTGAAATTATACTTCTCGAATCACTGAATACTATGGACATCGAGTGTATGTGTCTGGTATAATTGTATGTCCGACAGTTTTTTTTTAGTAAAGTTTATATCCATTACAAATACATTACTAGATATTTCAGTTTCATATTTTTATACACACAGAAAAAAATTCTGCTAAACTTACAGTGTTTTGAGTTGGAATAGGGACAGCATAGATTTTCTGTAAAAATTAACCAATTCTTTGTATTTTATTACTAAAATTTTCAGGTATTTTATAAATTTATGGATACTTTCAGTAATATTTATCAAACTTTTCTGTCAAATATACATCTATAAATGTCGCTATTGTAAATTTTTTTCTGTATGGCTTCTAGTTTTTGGATCATCCTTAATTTTTGAAAAATATTTTAGACGGATAGAACATTTTAAATCAAGATTTCAATTTTTCAACAATTATTTAAGGTTAGATTAACGTTTTACACTAAAAACTAGTATTTAAAAACGTCGGTGATTATTGATATTTTCAAACAATATTTATTAGATTTTAAAGAGTATGTACCATTTTGTAACAATTCTAGGTAAGATGATTTTTTCATCTGAATCGGGTATTTTTCATACTACATCATTAGATTGACATTCAATAAATCTGTTTGAAATTAATTAGTTTGATTGTCATGTATATTATATGGAAAATCTTTATTAATTTTAAACTTATTTGAGAATTTTGAAGTTTGTCTTTGACTTTAGTGGTAGATAAAATAAAAATAATTAAATTGTTTAGAACGTTTCGTCCCACGGTGATGGTAATGTGCAATTAAAAAAGTTAGTTTTTGTTTAACATCGCAGTTGAAAAATTAAATTAAATGTTATTGCAGTTTGTATGATTATATAACACATTCTGTGAAATTAAAAATTGTCTAAAACCACATTTAGAAACGTATATTTGACGAAAACATTTTTCAGCAATTTTTATAAGAAAAATTTCAGTCTAAAATATTGTTTTGACAACATTTTAATTTCGATAAATTAAATGTACTGAATTTTCTGCTATCGTTACAAATTGTGAGTCTTTTTGTCAGCACTATTACAGCTTGAAAAACATATTTATTAGATTAGCTTTTGGTACACTATTTGAGTGTGCTAAACTAAAGTTTAAGTTCATTACCCAGCCATTTTAGATAAAAATTCAAAAAGTGAGCGCAATTTGAATATTTGATAGCATTTACCAAATTAGAAAAAACATACGAAAACGAACCAAATAACGCACGATACGAAAAAAGGCAAGAGAAGAAAAATGTGGCTTTTTGAATGCCCTAAAAGGTTATCGTAACAACTCAAATTTTGACAGTATAACCAGAAAATGGTTTTCTGGTCAAACTATGAAAAATAAGGAAAAAGATGAGCAGAGGAAAATTGCACATTTGAAAAATATCTACAAACTTTTTTCAATTTATTTATTTTCGTCTCGCGTTTCGGGTTTCAAAAAATTTAATGTAGTTATGTTTTTATTGCGATTTTTTTTACTATTAAGACAAAAAACAGAACTATCAAAAAAGCATTAATGACAAATTAATTCATTTTTACATTATTATCTGAGAAGGTATTAGATTTGTGTAAAATCTGACCGCGCCCCCCCCCCCCGTTTTTTGTCAAAGTTCTACGTGTTGAGACCTCCTGAATTCGCAAAACAGGTTTTCAAAAATGTGTCTGTCTGCATGTCTGTCTGTCAGTCTGTCTATCTGCCTGTATGCATGTCTGCATATATGTATGTGCTTCTGTCTGTCTGACCACAATAACTTTTGAAATAATTAATCTATTAGATTGACCTTTGGTACACTTCTTTAGTGTCCTGGACTAAAGGCCAATTTCGTTAGTCAGCCATTTTGGATAAGAATTCAAACAGCTTTTTTGGATTTTATTTAAAAATCAAAGATTCAAATTTTGACAGTTCCGAAAATAATGCAAAGTTACGAGATTGTCCCAAGCCACTTTTAGACATTCGAACAACTGTTGTTCACTGATTTTTTTCACTGTTTTTCGATGATGTCCTTGTACTTTTGCACGGTAGTGTAAAATATATATATCTCGTTAAAGCAATATATATATATATATATATATATATATATATATATATATAGCACGTTAAAGCCAACGAGCTTTAACATAAGAGAATTCACAATCACGAAATTACTGTATTTGATACTTTGACGTTTAGTTTTAAAAAGCCTGTGCTCAAGTGTGGGGCATATATAAAGAGCGAGCCCGCAGTGCGAGGTAAATACATTATCGAGCGCGAAGCGTTAGAACCTAGAATTGTACGCTCTAGGCGCGCTCAGCGTAGCGAGTGAAGCGATTTGCCCGCAGCGAGATTGTGCCCGCAATGCAGGCAAATTATTTAAAATTACTATCATGCAATAAAAAAATGTATACTTTCTTTTTTTCGTGATACCGCCATCTTTAATTATATCTTTGTCGAAATAGGATTCTTTATTTAAATCGAACACTTTTTATTCTCATTGAAAAATAGTTATTTCATCTGAAGAAATAAGTAAGAAAACTACAAATTTAGTACACGGAGAAACTTTCAGTTATACAATTTAAAAGTATAATATCTATTTTTACAATAAGACAATAATAAGCCAGGCTAGAATTGCAAGAATTACTATTGTGAATATTACACTGTGAAGTTACTAAGTTAACTGGACTGTGAAGTTTAAAAAACATAATAGTAGAGACATATTCTATCTGTGTTCATTCTATGCATTACTATTTTTTTCCTATAGAAAATAGGAAAAACTGCGATGGTTGAAAGAGAAAAATAAAAATAAATCCGCAGGCACTATTCTATATATATATATATATATATATATTATAGTTGTACTCACTTTAAATTTTATACATAAAACATACAATAAGATATTACTATTTTATTCTAAGATGAAAGCGAAAAAATCGCGTTAGAAGAAATCAGCCCTGGCGGGAATTGAACACGGGTCTCTGGTGCAGCAGAACGGATATATTTTCCTGTGATAAAACCAATTAGGAATTTTATCATCCTCATAAAGTACAGCGTGTGTGCTGTCATTCGGTCATTCGAATCGCGAAGTACTAAATTCAATGGTATTTTCTCTCACTGCATCTTCCCATTACAAATGGTAATTTTTCTCACCTATTTTGCAACTTATGTTATGTTAACTGCTAGTTGTTGCAACAACGGTTTTATCAGTTAATTTGTTAATATCACTTTTTTGATCTTCAATCTGCTATCAAAAATATTAATCTTTCTAACCATAAATGGCAATTATTAAGTTTGCAGTTTGTTTTTAAATGAAATGTAATATGTATTTATTTGTATCGCTGCAGTAATGATACTATGTTGTCGGCTATATCCTGGATTGCATTTAAACTTTTGTAAAGATCAATGTTATAATGACATATTTTACGAGCAAGTGTTTCTACGTGTAGAATAACCACTAAAATGGCAAAAAGCACTAAAATAGCATCACTAAAAGGTTTGCGCCAGGGACGTCAATTTTGGTTCATATAAATCAACTTGGTAACACTCGCATCTTATGACTTACTTTATGAAATTTTAATTTTATTTTGTAATTATAAAACTAGTGTCCATTATTAAATACGAACCGGATACTAACCGGGGCGAGATTTTTCAAATTACACAAACGGAGATCCTTTTAAATGAAATGAATACAATTATAAATTTATTTTAATAAATAAATAAAACTGCAAGCTATGAACCTGGTGGAAAGCTGATTTGTTTTAACTAATAAATAAAACAATAACCTCAATCCACGTACCTAGGGGTATTTTACTTTATTTTAAAAACTTAGAAAATTAAGATATTAATCGCTAGGGGATACCAACATACCGAGAGGATCTTCTCTTCAATTCTACAAAAAAATTACAATACGAAAACCACTCACTTTGTGCATGCTATTTCATTTGATGAAATCATAAAAAAATAATTACAAAATAAATGAAAAATAAGAGTACGTTTTAAGGTTAGCTGCATTTATCATAACTCGTACACCAACTTAAAGAATTTTTTTTTAACTGCTTGTATAATTAACAAAAAAAAATATAATTAACTATTTACCTAACGATTCTGCGTTTCCTAATTATATAAAACTCTATAAAAAAATAACAATCCTGAGGCATACTCTACATTGTTTACATCACGTATGTATACTGCACATTACGCGCCTCCGCCACTGAGCTATAAAGTATATCTATATACGCGGGGGAAGTAAAAAAACTGGCATAGCAAATAAGCGAGAAGCACACTAGTTTATCTTTAAATTTATGTTTCTTTTTGCAGAGTTGAGCTTACAGACTTCAAACTCTCCGGCTGATGTGCCTCCTTCCGCAATCTCTCGTTCATCTGCCAGACATGATGATCCGGGTTCTTCGAGTAGTTCTTCTCCTCATACCGAGCCTCTACTTCGTACCAGGTCCAGGTCTCCTCCTGGCAGTCCTCCTTCATTTCTACTTGGATATACATTTGAAGAACTTAAATTTATTCGCCTTGTTCCTATCTCGAATCCGTCCAGGCGATTTGAAATTCGAAAGTACACTTTTCCTCGGGATAAGAAACTAAAAGTCAGAGGCGACCGTCAGGCGCTTGTGTCTACACCAACAGTAGAACAATTGGTGGTATCAACGTCCGATGGAGAAGTCTTTGCCATAGTGTATAACAATAGAAAACTTTGTGGAATTTATACTACAAGAGCCAATGGCATTCAAAGGCGGGCAAAAATTAACATGTACAGCGGTGCGGTTAGTGAATTGAACCCAGAAGAAATCCGGGCAACTCCATTACACAGAAGTGCACCAATCTCAAAGTCTTTTGCAATAATTAATATAAAAAATGGTAATCTACATTTTGTTAGTAATTGTAGTTATGTCGTAATCGTGGTTTGAGGTATACAGTAGTGTGATTCCTAGGTATATCGATAACTGATCATTAATTGCATCGTGTGTTTTTAGGTTTACTTATAATTCTGATTCATAAGAAAAAGGTATTTAATTTTTTTTTAAATCATTTTAAGTATACTGTTTGTGATTAACTATCTTAATAGAGGTGTAAATTTTCGGTCGATACTATAGTACATAAATAAGTAAGTTTGACGTGTTTTAAAGAAGGAACAAGACTAAATATTGATCTGCAGTAACCATTTTTACTTTGATATGGTGATTGATACCTAAGAAATGAGAAATTTGCAATCTTAATGTTACAGTTCAGTCTACTTTCGTTTGGTATAAATTATTTTTGGAAAATTATATACAAAATTGAACACTCAAGTCTTGCAAAAGAATAGATTTTTAGAAGTAAGTTTTAAATACCAATTAACTGTTTTTTTTAGAAAAATAAATAAAAAAATCAGTAAAAACAAATTAGTAATAA
Source organism: Druon quercuslanigerum (assembly GCA_010014905.2). Taxonomy (NCBI): domain Eukaryota; kingdom Metazoa; phylum Arthropoda; class Insecta; order Hymenoptera; family Cynipidae; genus Druon; species Druon quercuslanigerum. Next base: position 25,342 of record JAAAKG020139019.1, read on the forward strand.
TGTTTTGAGCATTATACAAGAGCAAGAATGTTATTCCTATACTATAGAATATAATTTGAACATCTTGTATGTAGTAAAAGTTGTGTCTATTTTTTACATTATATGAAAAATTTTCTTTAATGACAATATGATAAACGCAAAATTTATATAAATAACAGAAGAAACTAAATTTAAATTTGTTTCCATGTTCGCAGCAATAGGAAAATGACACAGTTTGAGTAAATTCTAGCTATAAGTCAGAACACCAGGTTTTAAAAAATGTTGCCCCGCGTAATTATTATTTTAAAAATAATTTTACTAATCGAGCACGAATTAAAACGTATTTTTCGTAAATAAAAATTAAGAACTAGACACAGAAACGATAAACATTGGTTTTCGAACAAAACAAAAAATATGAATCAAATAAATTTGGCGGTTGAAGCCTTTGTAGCGTCAAATTTATAGCTTAAAATTGAGTTTGAAAATTAACAATTGAAAATCTATCCTAATGTAAGAATATATTGCCAAATTTAATTGGAAAACTGAGTTTATGAATAAAATTTCAGGACAGAATTTATCATCTCACACCTCGTGAACGATGGTCATAGTGAATATGGTGACTTTTGGACTGGTGCAAAGTTCTTTATTCTCAGTCACGAAATTATATTTCCATCCTTGCATGATCAGTTTAATCATTTTAAAAATAAAATGGTTTTAATCGCAGTTTTTGTAGAAATCTGGTGTTGTTATGTCTAGACCGTTTTGGTTCAGAGTTGCATGTTCTTCGCACTGCTGTCAAGTACCATAGCAGACGACTCTTTTTTACTAAAAAAATATTTAGAGACAGCTAAAATAAAAAAATAATAATAAATTCTTTCAGTTTCGTGTAAAGTTTATATATTTTGTTTTTTCTGTGAAAGGCTACAAGTTAATAATTTTTGAAACTTCCGTATCATTCTGAAAAATACAATATTTTGTCTTTTTAAACTATTTCAAAGGGCATTGAAACAATGTCTATTTTAAAGAATCAGAAAAAATTAATAATCAATTTAAGTTATAAGCCGTGATTGATATCATAACATTTCATTTTTTCATGTTTCAATTAATAGGTTCTGTAAATTAGATGACATATATTTAATTTAAAGAATGAAAAATCTTAATTACCATTTACATAGTTGCTATTAATTTTTGATTAATGTATGAAACATTTTTCTTCTGAACATCTTTCTAAGTCTTTTACATTCAATTTAAGGATTATATCAGATACAGGAAAAACATATCTAACTCTATTCGATTTTATTTTCTCCGTTCTTAAAACTTATAAAACTTATAAAAAATATAAAACTATGAGCGTTTTATCCCTGTTCTTAAAAGTAATTAACCCATACACGTATAAAAATTTTTCTATACATCGGTATTGCCCGATACCATACCCGGGTTGCATTTTTCCCATAGCCAAACATGGCAAAAATGATAATTGTACTAAACGTAGCTTGTAATTTTCCCATGCCCTGTTTTTGTTCTTTTCCACACAACAATTAATTTTGTTTTAATCTTAAAACATTTTATTGAAATAATCTGAAATCACACTCATGCTATCACAGTAGAAAAAACTAAAGTTAACTTTCCTTGCATGTCAAATTTTTCGCTAGTAAAGTTTATATGCTATTTGGACAAAGTTTATTATACGATTAAATAAAAGCTGTTGTCTGCGATGCCCTTAGCATCAATACGAAAATTGCGAAATATCAGCGAATCCGAGCTATAAATAAGGACATTATATTAAAAACAACTTTCCGCTTGTTTAGTTATTATTTTAAAAACAGGTATATTTATCAGGAATGAATTAAAATGGATTTATTTTCAACGAAAATAAAGAACTAGACACAGCAGCGATTATCACTGACTTTCAAACAAAACGAAAAATATGAATCAAATTAATTTTAAGATTAAAGCATTAATAGGATTTATAATACGATTAATAAACTGTATCTTTAATTTACCTCAGAGTAAAATTCAGTTTACATATTAAGAATCAAAAATAAATCCTAATATAAAAGTATATTTTAAATTTCAGTTTAAAAAAAAGTGTCATGAATAAAATGTCAGAACAGAAATTCCTATCTCACAACTTGTATACTATGGTTAAGATCATAGTAAATATGGCGACTTTTCAGCTAGGTGTCAGATCATTCATTTTTATTTGCGAAAAATATATTTTTATTCATCGACGATAGGTGCAATTATTTAAAAATTTAAATTCTAATAACTGCATTGTTTTTTAAGCTCCTTTTTACTGACTTATAGATCGATTTTATGCATAATTCCATGCTCTTCGCACTGTTGTCAACTGCATAGCAGACAATGGTTTTTCACTGAAAAATTATTCCGAGACAGTTTACAAACTCGAAATTGTCTCAGTTTGATATAAAGTTTATTAGATAAGTTTAATTTATGTTGCAGCGAAGCTTTTAACTAAAATAAATGTAAACTTTATCTTTTATTTTTTCTGGGACAGTAAATCTCGGACATATTATTTATCGAAAGTCGGATAAAAAAGCTGCAAAAAATTAAACAACTTCAGATAAATAATATCTCGGGGATTCACTGTGATATATTAAAAATATCTAATTGCTCTAAATATTATGGAACTCACAATATTTAACTGTTTCACAGTTATATTCTGCCCCTTCTCCTCCATTCACCCTGGTTAAAATACATGTGACCTTCATTCTTCCGCGCATTCTGCAGTTGCGCATCAAACTTCCATACATGACTGGAAGTTTTCCCATACCAGAGTATGGGATTCTCGATGTGTATGGGAAATTTACAAGTGAAAAACGCAAAATTTCCATGCTTTTATGGGAGATTCGAACGCATGTGAAAAAATGCCGTACCTTCGGTGATGGATATGTATAATCGATTTGGCTAAACTTTAGAAGATATTCTATTTATGAATTTTCTCATAAAAATCGCGAAAACGATTTCCATAAAAAGTAAATAAGTACCACACTTACCAACATACGATTTTCTACTTAAAAAAGATTTAAAACTCTTTCTCTTGTTGCAGAGTCGCCTACACAGAATATACAACCTGGTTCTGGTGTTCCTCGTTCCGGAATTTCCTCTCCTCCTGACATTCATGCTCCGGGTTCTTCAAACATGGTTTCTCTTCCGGCCGAGCCTGCACTTCATACCGGGCTTATATCTCCTCCTACCAGTCATTCTCCTATAAATATACTTGGATTTAAACCTGAAGAAATTATATTTATTCGGCTTATTCCCGAAGCGAATCCCCTCCGGCGATTTGAAATTCGAAGATACACTTTCCCTCGTGATAAACCAATCCACTTAACAGGATACCATAATGCATGCGTGCCTATACCAACTGGAGAGCAAACTGTATTATCAGCGGCCAATGGAGACGTCTTTGCGATAGTGGAGGATAATAAAATACTTCGTGAAATTTATACACTTAAAGGAAGAATTCGAAAACGGGCAAAAATAAACATGTACCTTGGTGCGGTGGACGTAATGACCACAGAAGAATTGCAGGAAACTGCAATTCCCAAGCATTCATCAATCTTAAATAGTTTTAAAGTAGTAAGGGTCAACGACTCTCCTCCAAGAATGATCAAATTTCCAATAATGAATTGATTTCAAAGTTAGATCTTGAGATATTTTCGATTCTTGAAAGTATGTGACTGAAATATTGTCGAACTTTTACAATATATTATATTTTATCAGAATTTGTCAAAGTAGAAGTATAACGTAAAATGGTTTCCCTGAAAAAACTTAAAATGCTTATTACCAACCTAACCTCAAATTTTTCATTCATTTAACAAAACCTTCCTGTTTTTCAAAGCCTTTGGCTAAAGTCCTGATCCAATGGAAGATTGTCATCTTGTGAACATCGTCGCTTAGTCAGTCGTCATTTTGAATATTGACTTCAGAACTTTTTCCCCCTGTTCTACTAAGTGGAAAGTTTCTAATGTGTCCCCTAAGGGTTTACATTTTTCATTCACCCTCTTCCTATTCCTTAACACACCTCCCACACCCTTTTTTTTTTTTGGTGGTGGGAGGCGGACCTACAGCTTAAGGTGGGTTCCGAACCACCAGAACCTTGGTAAAGGTACATAGAAAAATTACCAGAGGTACCGGTTCAGGGATTGAACCCCGGACCTCTGAGGTGAAGTGAGGTGAATATTGACTTCAGAACTTTTTCCCCCTGTTTACATTGTGATTTATTTCATTCACATAAATCTATTGGCCACACTACTTTCCTATTCGAATGAGAAAATAACTTGAAAACAAAAATTTCGTTTTGAAATTCTAAAACCAATTACGTCCAAGTCTGGCCTCTTCTAATTAAATACAAAATTAAGAGTAAAACAGTTTTTTTTAATTTAAAAAAAAAATGAAAAAAAATCTTCGTTTTTATGTAATGAAGAAGTATGCAATCAAGAACATCTCCGCTAACTCAATAAAAATATTACTTAACTCAGTACATGTGTTAAAAATTTAACTGTCCCTCTTCCTAATTATATATAACAAGCGATAAGTATACGCAGTATGAAGTTGTTTCTGTTTCCAGCTAACACTTCTGTTTGCACCATCAAGCTGATTAGTAGGGATGATTATTGTTTTTGAATTATTTTGCTTTAAAATAAATTAATCATTTTAAAATTTCACATATTGATACACCTATAATCTATTTTAATAATGGAAATCTAGATAGTAATTGTAAGGAAAAACTGCTAAGTTGACTGAGTTGTTAACTTTTTGTAGGTCAGAATTTAAATTTTATGAGTAGATTTCAAAAGTGTTTTGAATTGTAAAATTATTGTTTTAATTTTTGTTTTACAAGAAGAAAATTTGAAATTAATCCTAGCCAAAGTCAGAATTCGTCACAATTAAAAACTTCTCTCTTCGAAATTTTGGGAAAACGAAGTTTCTATGCTTCTGAATTATAAAATAATATTTTCTAAATAAATGTAATTCTGACTTGAAGCAGGGAGTTTTAAAAATTAATTTAATTGCCACTTGGTCTATAAAAAAAATTATAACTCTGAGTTTCGATGAGAAAAAACTTGCTGAAGTGTAAAAAGAATTCTTGTTAGGGATTATGAATCTAACTTTAGAAGAGGAATTGCGTTAATAACTATAATTTGTTTTTGGAAAAGATAAATTTTAACACAGAATAGAAAATTTTGGTGAAATATTTTTTAATTTCGATTTATGAACAAAATCACTGAAACAATTTCTGATCTAAGTCAAAATTTGTGATATTTAAAAAATTTCTTGTCCGAGATGCGTACTTTCGTGGAAAGTTTTACAAACATTTATTTTTACTTGTAGAGCATCATAAAAGAAAGAAAAATGATATTTCTATGTGTAATATAGAATCGAATTTAAACATCTCACATGCGAAAAATTCTTTAAGTGTTTTGTTTTTTATACAAAGAAATTACATTTATTATAATATTATGATGCAAATGCAAAAATGTTGTAAATAAAGAATCTACCACACTTCAACACAATAAAAATAGGGATAGAAATTCTCAAAATAAAAACAACTTTTTCGTCCAATTTAGAATAAAAACTAAAAATATCACTAATTAAATTCTGACTGCAAATAATTTCCAAAATTTCGTAAATTTTTGGAAACTATATCGCACTTGACCTATTTCTATAAAATTCATTACTTTCCTTTAAGGTGGTCGTCTAGTTAAGCGCTCGATTTTCGAGCGTATTTTTGAGGATGGATTGCAAAAAAACTAAACGTGATATTAGGATGCGGTTTTTGTATTATTTTCGTACATTTTTTCTCTAAAAATGGGTACATTGTAATTATTTATTCATTGACAATTGTGTCCTTGGGATAACCTCAACCGCGCCTCCATAAAAAAATTGTACCCGACTTTGTGGCAAGCTTTCTCAGGTTTAACTGGATGAATCTGAAAAAACAAAATATTTTTGTACTTGTTAAAACTTTTGCTATAACCTGACACGAGTTTTTTGAAATAAGTATAAAATTCTCAAAATTTTTGGAAGTTTGAACGAAAAAATCACATTTTTACCATTATTGGAGCTAAAAAGGGCTGTCAAAACGTGAAAAAAATTTTTTCTAAAAAAACTCGTGTCAGGCCATAGCAGCACCTCTGCTGAACAATTTAAAATTTATAAACAAAAAATATCTCAAACACTCTAGTCAGGCTTTTGCCAACACTTTTGAAAAACAAGACTTTTGGGGAAACGCGTTTAAAGATAAACAATGAAATTAAACACGATTGGCAAAACTTACAGTTTAATCGGCTGTACCAGGTCCATAGAGCTCTCCTTCCTTGTTCTAGGAGTCACATGAGTTAAACAGCTGACTGTTTTTGTTAGGGAATAACACACACAGATATAGGATCAGGTAAATCTATTAAAAGACAGCGTGAAAGGACAGAAAGTGGCTATGTTTGGCCACGCATATCTCGTGAAAGATTCTAATTTAGTTTAAATCCTTTATAGGCTACATTTATAGTATCATAATGATTCGAAATATGTGAAAAACAAAAAATCGATTTTTTGAAGCCGCGTAACTAGACGACCCCCTTAAACACAACAGAGTCCATTGTCTAGTATTTTGATGAACCAGGAACTTCGGCATGCCTTTAATTATTTTAAAGTTAATTAACTTCAACTTTCAATTGTGGTGAAATTTGAGGTGAGTGGATTGTGGAAGTGTATAGAAGGATTTCGATGTAGTGATTTTAAGTGATTGTCTAACGGATTGTAAAACTGAAAAGGGGATAATGATATTTTTGAGAATTGAGACAGATTTGTGTAAAAGTTGAGGTTAGGTTGGTTTGAGATTTGTGACACGGTGGGAGGACTGGGTTGATCGGGTCAGTAATAGCAGTGTTGGGTAGAGACCGAGAAAAAAAAGAAGGCATCAGAAAGCGACGGTAGATAGAGGTAGGAAAGGATAGAAGGAGGGAACGTTTAAATTGGATTCATGGAGAGCGAAGCGAGTAAAATCAAGAAAAATCGGATTTAGAGCTGTAAGTATTTAGGATACAGAAAGGGATATCAGAGACAGGAAGTCAAGGAGGAATTACAAGCAAACTATATAAAAGATTAAGAGCAAGTAGCGTAGGATCGATTGAGGCTTTAATCAAAAGGAAGAGAGGGAAGAGGAAAGCAGTGAAGAGAAGGGCGATTTAGCTTCGAGATTGAAATATCCAAAAATGTTTAGATCACTGCCGGAAAAGCAGAGTTTGGTAGAGAAGAGTGAGAATTGTGATAGGGCTGAAGAAAAAGAAGTTGAAACTGAAGATCAGATGAAAGAGGAAAGATTGAAAGAAATTCGTGAAGTCATGATAGAAGTAATAGGGTTTATGAAGAGAAGCAGGAAAAAAGGTGAAAGAAATTAGGCGAGAAATGGCTGAACTTAGGAAAGAAATAAAGAAATGAAAGAAGTGAGGGAACAGCTAGAAAATAGGATGCAATCATTGGGGCAAAAACTAGAGAAACAGGAAGATAATAAAAAGGTCGAGGATATTCAAGGTAGGACAAGGAAGATAGAAAGTTCGAACCAGGATTTTGGTGGGGGCGACATTGGGAATACGGAGAAGGAAAGACTAAAAAAATATAACAAAGAATAGAAAAGCAAGAACGGGAATAAATGAAAAGGAACATAGTGCTAAAGGGTATACGATTATAGGGAAAGGAGATGCAGAAAGGAAAGGAAGCAGTATTAAAAAGGGTTGATGCTAAGGTAGAGATAGAGGAAGTGCGAAGTGTAGGAAGTGAAGAGCGAAGAGGGGAGAGAATTGTATTGGTGAAACTAAAGAAATGGGAACATAAGAGGTAGCAAGGAAGATGCAGTATAAGATAAGGAAAATAGCGGAAGAGAAAAGAAAAAAGGGAAGAAAAACATGGGTTAAATATGCGAGAATACAGACAGAGTGAGTATGGTGGAATTCGGATGAAGAAAGGAAAAAGTTAGAAAGAAATTACGTGCCGGGAAGCTAGGAGAGGAAGGAACGGGAGATAGGAAAATAAGAAATAGTAAAAAGCAAAAAGAGGCGAGAAACGAATTTAGCGAAGAATAAAGGATATGTTACTAAAATATAGCAGGATTGAAGAGAAAAGATAGGAAGTTTATGAGAAATTTGACCCAATGAGATGTAGTGATAATGATGGAGACCTGACTAGATAAAAAGGGTTGGGAAAGAGTAAGGGGAAGATTACCAAGAGGTTACAAATAGCAAGATCAAAATGCAAAGAGGAAGAATAAAATGAGAAGAGCAATGAGAGGAGCAATGATATAAGTGAGAAATGAATGTATAACAGAGAAAGATTAGAAAGAGAAGAAAAAACAAAAATAAGGATTAATAGTAGAAGAGGTATAGATAGGAGGAGAGTAATGGAAGTTAGTGGTTGTTTATGTGAACGGAGATATGCAGGAGAAAGCAGACGAGCTGAAAGAAATGATGGAAGAAAATAATGTGCGAGAACAAGAGATAGAGGAGGAAGGGCATCGGGAGAAGAGAGAGAGAGGAAGAAAATTAAAAGATAAGGTACTGCATAGGGAGGGAAAGAAGTTGTTCAAGAGCTTGGAGGAGTTGGGATGGTTTATATTACACGGAAATATAGAGGAAGATGAGGGATAAGAACATACACAAACAGGAGGAGAAAGGGGTACAGTAATTGATTATGTGATAGTAAGTTTTCAGGAAAAACAGAAGGTCAAGAAACTAAAGGTAGGTGATTATATTGATTCTGATCACTTTCCCTTAATAGTCTCATTAGAGGAAGAAAATAGTAATAGAAATATGAATAAAAAGGGGGCAATAGTAAAGAGTGTAGTAAAAGGGGATTGTTCAAGGAAAGGAAAAGAAACATTTTAGAGAAAAGGTAAGAATTATCAAAATGAAAGAGACAAATGTGGACGAGGAGATAAAAAAAATTATGGAAGAAGTAAAACGAGGATTAGTGTGCACAAACAAAAATGAAGTTAGTAAAGAGGGGAACAGAAGTGGATGGGATGATGATTATACAGAGAAAAAGAGGGAGGTCAAAAAGGAATTAAGAATGTGGAGAAAAGAAAAACGTAATGGGCAAGAACATAGGAGAAAAAAGAAAGAGTATTCTGAATTGTGTGATCAAAAGAAAGAAGAAGTGAATAAAAGATTTAAGGAAGAGACGGACAAGGGTAGGACGGAAGAAGGGGTATGGAAAGTAGTATAAAGAGAAAGAAGAAGAAGAAAAAGAGTAAACCAAGATATTGAAATGATAAAATGGAAGAAATATTTTTGAATTTGCTAGGAGCAGTAGAGAGAAAAGTTAGGGAGTGAGGAACATATGGTAGAGAAAGCCATGAGGAAGAGGATATAATAAGGGAAAAAATAGACAAAGTGTAATGAATAATATAGGATGGAAAGACGTATTATTATTATTATTATTATTTAAAATGTTGTCACAGGCTTAAGATGGTTACAGTCCAATGTGTCGAAGACATTTTTGG
>JAAAKG020139020.1:0-12477 GCA_010014905.2 Druon quercuslanigerum
TTAAGGAATAGGAAGAGGGTGAATGAAAAATGTAAACCCTTAGGGGACACATTAGAAGCTTTCCACTAACTAACTATAAAAAAATGGTTTAAACAATGACACGACGTTTCTAACAGAATTTAATACTCCTTGAAATCATTCAATATTATGTTAAATTCAGAAAATACGATTTTAAACATATTTTGTAAAAATAGATGTTTAAACAAATTATATTTGTTGAAACAATTAAAAAAATGGTACATATATTCCTTTTATACACTATTCAGTCAGAAAAATAATTGTATGTGTTTTATTTTATTTCGTTTTTTATTTATTGAAAAATAACCGATTAAGCCAATAAAAATTGTTTAAACAAATATAAATTTGTGAAAAATTAGAAAAAATTAATCTAAATTATGTAATTATTCAACAAAAAGTAGCATAGGATACCAATTTGAAAAACCTGCACAACTCTGGCTCAATTATTAGAAATAAGAAATTACGATTATTTTTTACTTTTTTTTTGAATAAATAATGGTTTGAATCACTTAAAATTGTTTAAAAAATTAAAAATTCGTTAAAAAGTCATGGGAAATATTTAAGTTGTCCATTAGTAATATTTGGGGCACTGCAGGGAGGTTGAAGGTTTAATTTTTCGAAAAGTAAAAATTTCCCCATGTTAATTAAATGGGATTTTTAAGCGCCCAGTAACACGTGTTATTATTCGAATTTCAACAAAAAAATGGATTTTCTTTCTCGAAATGCAATATTAATTTTTAGAAAAAATGACAAAATTAAACATTTTTTCGCTCGGTATGCATATTTTTATTTAAAAAGTGAATTGCGCTATAGAACGAATAAATATCTAATTACAAAATATTCAGAAAGTAAAACCGATTCTTGAGATTGGAACTTTGATTCAACACTCTCAACTAATAATTATCAGCACACATACTCGAAAAAAAATTATATTAATACAAGAAATTGTACCAAATGTTGATTCAGTGAATTAAGAAGAGTCAAATTCTATTTTATCGAATTTAGATCAAAACACTATTGACAAAATGCTTAAAAATTTAGGTACAATTTTAATCTTTTATATAATTCATACTTAACTGAAAATTATATTAATTATATACAGACTAATATTTAATAATTAATTATTTTATAGGTCGCTTGTACAAAGTACAGTGGCACTGCGGAAGAAGCATTGTCGCACATCAACAAAATAATTGGAAATGCCGAGGACTGGGGCGGACATCATAAAGGACGAACTCAAAAAGAATAAAAAATTTATTAAGTTCTCATTCGTATTTGTGCTCATATTTGACATCTGAACAAAAAATATAGGATAATTTATTTATTAAATTGATAATTAAATGATTGATTCCTTGACATCTGAATCCATTGCTTTTTATTGGACCGTATGACCAAAGTAATCAATTCTATATAAAGGATAACTTCGTTAATGCTACGATGAAATAAATTTTAAAACGGTTTAAAGTTTGTCCGCAAAAATCCATTTCTTTCTCTCTCGCTCTCGTTTTATCTCTCTTTCCACCCACTGTCGAAACACGCTCATTTGCATCGAATATCTCTGCATTTCCTAGAGTACTATCGTTCAAGAACGACCAGGATGTCCTTATACAACGCGAGTGCGTGACGATTTCTTTAGAAAGGTCGGGAGGGAAGACTTTTGTGCACCTGGTTGTGATCTCGATTCTCGCTTTAATGCGCGATACGTGCATTCCGCGAGACGCATCGGTATCCAGGTGCTTTATTCTACAAAAAGATTTCCCAGCAGCAGAAACATTTTTTTCGCAAATTTTCAAACATAGACAACTGCAGCTATTTCTGTTTCGAACTTTCAAATTTAGCCCATAACATTGACCTTGAACTGTTCAACATCAAATAAGCAGCCGAATTTTGATTCGTTATGCTAGAGGAGCGGACAGTGGTTGAAGAATAGATTTTCTTGGAGAAATTAACAGAGTGCATTTCAACCAATGATGGGTATGATGAACATGTCAAGAAAATTTAACTACGAGTGCGAGTGATTTTTACATTTTCATCCTAAGGAGAAGGTATTCGATTTATGTAAAATTTCATTTTGTCGGTTTTCATAAGACCCCCACGTTTTGAGACCCCCTGAGTCTAAAATCGATGTTTAAGAAGGTGTTTCTCTGTCTGTAATGTGTAGCCTGCAGTCTGTATTTTGTAGGCACGGAAAGTCAAATCGGATTGGTATTAAAATCGTTGTACCTAGTAATGGTATCAGGATGCTTTTTAGATTTTGATTGTTTTTTTATGTTTTCTTGGAAAAATATTGTGTGTTTTTGCAATGAGAGTTGTTTTATCAAATAAAATGTTATGGCCTGTTTCGATATGATGTTCAGCTAGTACTGATTGCGTGAAATCTTTTAGTATGACTTTACTCTCATGTTCCATTATACGTTGGCTCACCGCCCTCCCGGTTTCTTCAATATAGACTTTGAAACAAGAACAAGGGATTTCATATACTTCTGGATCAAGGAGAGGTGCTTTTTTGTCTTTAGCGTTGTTTAGAAGCTGTCCTATTTTCGCAGGTGGTTTATATATGGTTTGGATTTGTGTTTGTTGAGAATTCTTCCTATTTGTTCTGTGCCACCTTGGATGCAGGATAGGGCGGTGGTCGTTTTTCTCTCTCTTCCTTTATTAGGTTGTTTTGAATTGTCTTGTTGGGTGTATTTTTTTATTGCTTTATAAATTTGATTGTGTAATCGTTTTGTATTAGGATTTGTTTAACGTTTTATAATTCCTTTTGTAAATTACCTTTATCTGTTATGGAGACAGCTCTGTATACAATGGACTTGATGACCGATTGTTTTTGAGATAGATGGTGTAACCTTCATGGCCTAATGTATTATCCGATTTTATGTAAACTAGTACGAATGATGAAATCGAAAAACTTATTTAGTTCATTTAGTCCATGTCACCAGATGACAAAAGTGAGGTCCACGTAACGGCACCAAAATTCCGGTTTAAGCTTGAATTGATTAAAGATTTTGGTTTCGAGATGTTCCATAAAGATGTTGTCTATTACAGGTGAGATTGGAGATCCCATTGCTGCTTCTGAGGTTTGTTCATAGAATTGGTTTTTGCATGAGAAGTAAGTATTATTGAGACAGTGCTCTATCAAAGGTACGAGCTCGGAAGGGAAGTTTTCAAAAGGTTTAATAATATCAAATGTATCAGAGATTGGTACTTTCGGAATGAGAGCTGCTACTTTGAAATTAACTATGATGTCTTGTAGTTGAATGCTAACCTGTTGTATATTTTTGATAAATTCAAAAGAGTGTTGGACATGAGTAACAGAGTTTTCTGTAAAAGGATATTGTTCTGTGGTGAGGAAGCGTGCTAGCTTGAAAGTAGGTGATTCCGTAAAGTCTTGAAGATATGGGATTAGTAGATATTAATTTAGATATTGTTTGGCTGTCAAGTTTAGATTCTTTAAGAAGGATTTTAGTTTTTTTAAATATTGTTTTTGTGGGGTCCTTTTTAAGTATGTTGTATGCATCGTCAGTTAAAAGGTCCATGATTTTGTTGTTATAGTTTTCTTTATTCAATATTACTGTTCTGTTTCCTTTATCTGCGGGTAATATTATAACTTCTTTATTCCGATTGAGCTCTTTATTTGCGGATTTTTTTTGTTTTGTTAAGTTTGAGGAAAGCATTTGGGTTTGCCGTAAATTGATGGATTATGGATTTCAAATTACTGATGATTTCTTCTTTCGGGATTTTGTAGGGAGCTACTGCACAATTGTGTCATATTTTAATTATTCAAAAAATAATCAAAAAATGCAACTCTTTGCTTGAACGATATGCTGTTGTGTTGAAAATTGAAATATTTCATAGAAAATTTACGGACAGACGTCATATTATTAATAGTACACTATGAACTGTTAAGCTTTGTGACGCTTAACATTTTGAAAGTTAAGATTTTATCAATTTTCAATTAAAAGCCGAGAAACCATTGCAGCTAACATAGAAGTAAGAGCCTTGTATTCTCTTCAGATATGATTAGAAAAGATATCACAAAATAATTATTCTAATATATTGGCGGTAGGTAATTTAATGCATATAATTTCCTAGTTTGCACGGTAATCGTGCCGATAGTTCTGTAATCTACGTCTATTGTTTTCACAGCGTTTCTCCCCTCCCTTTTGAACAGCCTGCAGCGTCAATTAGCGAACTGTGTATGTGGGCTAAATCAAAGGTTCAAATATAATTGAAGGCGTCCATGCATGAAGGTGTTGCAAGATAATGCATTAATGCACCATTTATTGGAACTTTTAATGGGGTTACTCTTAATGGTTTTTAGAGTCATGTTGATTTCTTTTTATGATAATAATAAAAATAGCTGATAATGGTGTGCATAGAAATATCCTTCAATTGGCATGATGACTGCTAAATTCATCAAGGATCTGCTCTTTCTCTTGAAAGCAAATTTGCGATCTATTAAACGATTATTAAAACTACTTTAATGTATGCTTGTTACGGAATAAATTCTTATTGTGTTTTAAAAGATTTATTAAATATACTATAATTCAAAACATGCATCAGACGATATTGTTCAAATTGCATACTTTTTGGTTTAAAAATTCACACTTTTTGATTGAAGAAAAATCGAAAAATTACAAGTTTAGTACAAAGTTTAAATGCTTTGTTGAAAGTTAATTCTGTTAATTAAAGCTTTATTATTTTAGTTGAAAATTGATTTATCTGGTTGAGTAGTGTAACTTTTCTGTTGAAAATTGCAGAAGTTTGTTAAAAACTGTTTTTTTTTTTATTAAAAGTTAATTTTTTAAATGAGATTTTAACTATTCTATTGAAAGTTAATTGTTTCACTAAAAGTGTTATTATTTTAATTGAAAATTAATTTTTCTGTTTAAATAGTGCAACTTTTCCAGTGTAAATTAAACTAGTTTTTTAAAAACTCGATTTTTTATTAAAATTTAATTTTTTAAATGAGATTTTAAATATTGTATTCAAAATTAATTACTTTAGTTAAAAATTAATTTATCTAGTGGAATAGTGTAACTTTTTTGTAGAAAATTGAAATAGTTGATTAAAAACTCGTTTTTTAAATTAAAAGTTAATCTATAAAAATGAAAATGTAACTGTTTTCTTTGAAATTAAACTGCTTGGTTAAAAATGAAATACTTAATTAAAAATTAATATTATCGTATTTAAAATTTAACTGTCTTATAGAAAATTCGCTTTTTGTATTGAAAATGAAATTTTTTAAGAATTGAAAGAACTGAAATTCTTTAAAATTTATCTTTTTTGTAGAAACTTCGTTTTATTTATTAAAACAATTTTTTTTGAATGAAACTTTTCCAATTGTTTTTTCTTCTTTAAATTTTTAAAGAAGATTAATTTTCTTGATTGAAGATTTATCATTTGAGTAAAAAGTTTTATATCAATTTTTGCTATTTGGTTACAAATTTTATGTATTTTGTGGAAAAATCGTTAGTTTTAGTAGAAAATTAATTTTCTTCGTTGAAGATTCATCAGTTTAGTAAAAACTTTTTTTAAATTTTAGCTATTGGGTTAAAAATTGATTTATTTTGTAGAAAAATCGTTATTTTTAGTAGAAAATTAATTTTCATGGTTGAAGATTCATTTTAGCTTTAAATTCCTCACTTTAAATAAATATCGAAGTAATTTGTTTAAAAATCTTTTTTTTTTAGTTAATACGAAATTTTTTTTCAACTGAAAATTTGATTCATTCATTTTTCTTTTAAATTTAGTCCTTTTTATTTTATGATATTAAGTATTTGGTTAAAAAATGATGTAATTTTTTGAAAATTGTATCTTTTAGCAGAAGATCAATTTTTTTTTGGTTGAAGATTCATTATTTTCATTAAAATTTCTTTAATTGAAAATTGAATTACTTAGTTTAAAATTATATTTTAAAAATAAAAATTTGACTGCTAGGTTGAAAATATTTTGAAAATTTTCATATTTTGTTCAAAATTCATCTTTTTTGTAGAATGTTTGTTTCATTTATTGAAAAATAATTTTTTAAAATGAAAATGTAACTTTTCCATTTTTCTTTTAAATTTGATCTTTTTTAGTATAAAAAATATGTGATTTATTGAAAAATCGTATTTCTTAGTATTTTTAAAAAATTCGTCTTTTTTAGCAAAAACTTAATTTTATTTGTGAAAAAATGAACTACTTTTCTGAAAAGTCTTTTTTTTATTGTTCAAAATTAATATTTGATTCAGAAGATGTCACTTTTTGGTTTCTTTGATGAAAATTCAACAATGGGGTTAAAATTTATACATCACATAAAGTTGTAGTATTTTAATTAATTCTTTATCTCTTTGGTTGAAAATTGATCTATATTCGTAAAAGCTCAGTGTTTCCAGTTTAAAGTTAATTCTTTCCATTGAAAATTTTATTTTATCTGGAAATGAATCTGTATCTGTTAAGGATTCAACTATTTTGTGGTAGCAATAAGGTTATAGAATTTCCTCCTAAATTCAAGGTTAAAAGAAATTTTATTTAAATTGAACTACTTAGTTAGTTTCATATTTTTCATAATTTTGATGTTTTTAGGTTCAAAATTCACATTTCTTGTAGAAAATTTGTTTCATTTATTAAAAATTAATTTTTTACAATTAAAATTTAACTTTTTAACTTCTCTTTTTAATTTAAACTTTTTTAATTGAAAAATCGTATTTTTTGGTAGAAGATAATTCTTTTTGTGCTGAAAATTCATCATTTGAAATAAAAGTAATTTTTCGTGAAAATTTAACAATTTGGTAAGAAATGTGCGTATTTTGGTAAAAAATTCGTTTTTTTAGTAGAAAATTAATGTACATGGTTCAAGATTCCTAATTGTAGTTATACATTACTCTCTTTGGTTCAAAGTTGAACTACTTAATTGAAAAATCTTTTTTTTTTAATTAAATTTTGTTTGCTGTAAATTTAACTATATGGTTAATAATTAGGCTGTTCGGTTAATAATATTTTCAAATTTTTCATATTTTTATAACTTTCATATTTTTAGGTTTAAAATTTAATTTTTTGGTAGAAAATTCGTTTTATTTATTAAAAATTAACTTTTTGTATGAAGTTTGTTTTTGTTTGTTAAAAATTAATTTTTACACTGAAAGTTAACTGTTTAGTTGCAAATGAACCCTTTTGATTATAAATTTTCGTTTGTTCAACATTGATTTTTATTTTTTTTAATCGTATATTTTTATTAGAAAATTAATCTTCTTTGTTGAAAATGTAATTGTGTGGTTAAAAATTTATGTATTTAAAAACTTTTTCAGCATTATTTTTTTACCAATTGAAAATTTAATCATTTTGTTATAAATTCACCTGCTTCGTATAGATTTCAGATGTTTTAGTTAAAAATGCAACTGCTGTCTAAAAATAAATCTGTTTCAGTAAAGGATCCAACTATTTTGTTGAAAAAAACTACTTTTAACATAGAATCTTTTATAAACGAAACAAAATAGTTATTTCCAATACAAAATTCAAATTTTTAAATTTAATTATTTATTTTAAACAAAAAAAGTATTTTCTACGATAAAATATAGCTTTTCAAAAAATACCTTAATTTTCTAACTAAACAGATAAATTCCTAACAGAAAAGTATCATAGTTTATATTCTTATCAAAAAGTTGAAATTTATTTTTAAACAAAGTTTAAAATCAAAAAGACGAATTTTTAACTAATAAAAATTTTTCACTCAAGAAAGAAATAAATGTGTATCCAAATTGTTGGAGTTCTAAGCCAAAAGACGAATTTTCTCTACAAACAATAAATTTTCAAACAAAAAAGATGACTTTTTAGCAAAAAATTAATTTCCCACGAAACGGACATTAAATATCAAACCATAAAAATTATTTATTTAACAAAAAAGAACAATCTTAAAAAATAATTCAAAAAAAAAATAATACAAAAAAATATACTTATTAAATATCACTATCAAACTATGAATATTTAATCCAGAAATAAGTTTCTACGTAACAAATTGAATTTTTAATTCAAAAAGAAGAATTTTTAAACAAAAAGTAATTACTTTTTAACAAAATTGTTTCTTTCAACAGATGAACTTTTATTTTAAATAAACATTTTTGAATAGTTGGATTTTTATTCAAAATAGATTCTAGTTCATTTTTCAAGTTCAAAATATTAACTTTTTAACAAAAAAGAAGTTTCTAACAAACAATTTGAATTTTTAATTCAAAAGACGAATTTTTCAACCAAAAAGGATGATTTAAAAACATAATCGAATTTTTTACCAAAAATATCTGCATTTTCATCCATTAAAGATGAAATTTCTCTTTAAACAGATGCATTTTTTTTAAAATAAAAAAAATATTTAAAAAATCGTGTAAATTTCATACAGAAAGGATTTTAGTTCTCTTCTTAGCCCCAAAATATTAAATTTAAATAAAAAGTGAACTTTCTTCGAAAAAGTAAAATTTTCAACAAAGCAAAATTTTTCACAAACAGTTGCATTTTTCCAAGAAAGATATAATTTCTGCTAAAGCAGGTGAAATTTAAAATAAAAAAGACATACTTTTGAAAAAGAGTTAAATTATCAAACAAATAGTTTCATATTATTTAAGAAAGATGATATAAAATAAAAAAGAAGAATTGTAAACAATAAGTTAATTTTCAATTGAATAGTTGAATTTTTAACCAAAAAGTATGACTTTTATAACTATTTTGTTAAATCTTGAACCAAACAGTTGAATTTTTTCCAAGAAAAATGAAAACTCTACTAAAACAGGTGAACTTTTATAATAAAAAAAAAAAAAAATTTTCAAAAAAAGATTGGAATTTTCTCCAAAATGATTTCAGTTGACTTTTCAACACAAAAATACCAATTTTAAATAAAAAGTCAGTTTTCTCGGAAATTGTTTAACTATCAACAATTCAGTTGCATTTTGATTCAAAAACGACGCATTTTTACGAAATAGTTGAATTTGTAACCAAAAAGGATGTCTTTAAGAAAATTGTTAAATTTTAGGAACAAATAATAAAATTGATAAATAAAAAGATAATCTTTAGCTGAAAGTCTTTGCTAATTTTCAAAAATTACCCCCTTCCCCATTCCGTAAAAAAGTAAAAAAATGTCTCAACCCCCTCCCCTAATTTAGCTGTTACGTAATTTAAGTTCGGTCCATTCCTGGTTTCCGAGTGTCTATCAAGCCGCAGACACTTTCAATGTATGGTGTAGAGAGAAACGCAAGGCAGGTAATTAAAAATGACACCATAGAATCCCGATAGGATCGATCGATTGACCGATCTGACCCACGTATGTCCGTCTTTTGATAGTGTTTCTCGCCTCTGAGACAATCTGATGACACGATCTGCGGATTCGATGATTACCTGATGTCGGTATGTCCTGCTGGACTCGAAGCAAGAACAGTAAGTCCGGACAACTGGCATCCAATCGAGCAGAAAGCGGATAAAAATCGATATCAGTATTTCTCCACATAAAGGTCACTCTTACTTCCCCATTTCATACAAAGAAAAAAATAAGGTTTCACTTTAAAAAGTGAAACATCTTCAAAATGTACTGAAATAGAATTAAAAGATAATTGGTTTTTAATAATACAGCGCGAATATTAAACACATTCCAATTATTTTTCAGTTTTCATATTGCTATGATGTGACGTCGACTCCCGATATGGGGCACTTGTTACCCCAAACTTACGTAGATCAGTCGCTCCGAAACGTGGGTGATATATTTTCCTAAACTGCACAGGCGCGGAACTGTGCTGAAAGCGCCGCGTGTCCAGAATGGGTCGACTATTCTGTTCGATAAACGGTTCTGTCTGTTCGGGGTAATGGTTCTCCCGAATCAGCGGAGCGTTTCTACAAAACAGTAGCGGCGCTGTTCACTGTGTGATTGGGGCGACAATTGTACGTATTGGGCGCTTTTACCAAACTCACGATGCACTCTTATTTCATAAAAGGTATGATTACATATTATATACTTAAATCAGGATAGCCGTTTAAAGGAAAAAAAAGTCCGTTCATATCCCGGTTTTTTCCAGTTTACAAACATTTTTCACGGCCAATTAAATTAAGAAAATCGAACTCTAAATCTAAACTTTTTTCTTCAATTTGCAGTACTAAAAAATAAACTACAAAAATAAAGCAATAAAATGGAACTCTTGAATTTTAAACTTTTCAAATCGAAGTTTAAAAGTTTTTAAATAAAAAAGGTACCAACACTTTCAATTAAATAATTTTAAATGAAATTTAGATAAACTGCGCAAATTTTTAACTTTAAAAAATTAATGAGTGCAAAGGTTCAAATTCAATTTTAAAAATATAAATCCAGGTTATCATTTTTAATGTTCTAAATTAAAGAATCAATGAACATTAAAATTTTCAAAATTATATTATTTTAAACAATTTTAAGCTAGAATCGTTAAAGAATTGAAAAATTCAATTATTTTAAGCTGAAAAATTCTAAAATTTAGAGTTAAATTATTTTTATTTTCAGTATTTTAAACATCCGTGTGAAGCTTCAAAATTTTATTCCAAAATCTTGATAAATCTAGAAGTTTGTTTAACTTTATTCAACTTTAAAATTATTTTTGATATTTTTATAGAAATTTTAAATATCTTTTGAAATTATTAGAATTTTTCTTACAATTTTTACAAAACACTGCAAATTTGAAAAAAATATTAAAATCTTCCAGATTCCTTTTTAACAATTTTGGAAATCTTTTAAAATATTTTTGAATATTGTTTGAAAATAATATTCCAAACTGATAAATTATTTTTAATTTTTCTAGTAATATTGCAAAAAGGTTTTTATTCTTTTGAAATCTTTCACAATTCTTGTAAAATTTTTAGATTTGCTTTATTTATTAAATCTGCAAAAATCTACATTTTTTAGTAATTAGGCTGTGACTATTTGCACAGAAATTTCAGTGCAAATAGACGAATTTTGTCGATACACATTTAGTTTAAATTATTTGAAAAAAACTTCTAAACACCTCTTAAAATAATTCAAATTTTTTCTACAAATAATAAGAGTTCAATTGCTATTTTAACTTAAAAATTTCAAAATTCTTTTTTAGACTGTTTAATTTTAAATATTTGGTTTCAATTCATTCGTCATAAATAAGCAGTTAAATATCGCTAAATATTAAATAATTATTCTTTTTCTTAATTAGAAAATTTTTATTTGAATGGATTAAAAATTGAATATTTTAGTCTAAAACGATATTTTAAATTCTCTTAAAGCCTTTAATTACAAATAAATTATAATAAGTTATTTTTAAATTAAAAATAGTAAATAACTATTAGACTTTTGAATCGTTTTTACAATTTATTTATTGTTAACTGTTAAAAATAATTTAATTGTACTTACAGTTAATGAACTAAAAGCGTTTTTTTTTTCAAAAATTTTAAACTTCAAACGCTTTTAATTTTTAACTGAATAAGTGTTTCAGACTGGATTTTAAAATTCTTTAAATTAGGAAGAAAAATCTAAAATGGAAAATTTTAAAAGTAGAAGATTTTCGAATTCAGTATTGTAAACTGAATAACTTCATAATTAAAAAGTAAACAATGCAAATAATTATTCTAAGAACTTTAGAAATCGAACATGGACAGATTTTTATTCTAAATATTTTCGAAAAATTAAAATATTTTCAAATTTATTAATTTATTTTAAACAAAAAAATATATTTTCTGCTAAAAAGATGGCTCTTTTAACAAATTACTTGAATTTTTAAAAAAATACTTTAATTTTTAACATAATTGTTGAATTTTTACCCCAAAAAGATAAATTTCCAACAAAAAAGTGTCATAGTTTATATTTAAAACAGAATCGAGATTAAATTTATGCAAAAAAAATTTTGAAAAATAAAGATTTTTCTCTCAATAAATAAATAAAATGTCTTCTATATTGTTGAACCTTGAAACCAAAAGATGAATTTTCTCTATTAAAAACTGATGCATTTTTCCCAGAAAAAATGAAATTTTAAACGAAGAAAATTATTTTTTCACCAAAAAAGAAGAATTTTCAACTGAAAAAGATAAATCTTAAAAAATGTAAAAGTTACATTTTCATTTAAAAAATTTTAAATTTCAAGCAAAGAGATGAATTTTCAACTAAAAGTATAAATCTTTAAAAAAATTAATTTCTCAACAAAATGATTCAACCAAATATTTTAAACAAAATAGTTGAATACTTAAGCAAAGAAGAAGAATTTTTAAACAAAAAGAGGCAATTTCATAAAAAAAATTAGATTTAGATTTCCGCCAAATGTTAATTTTTAAACATAAAATAAATATCAACGAAACTTTTGCATTTTTATTCAAGAAAGATAAAATATTTCTCTTAAAACAGGTAAATTTTTAATTAAAAAAAATTAAAAATAATAGAAATTGTTGACTTTTCAAGCAAAAAATAATTTTTTAAAACAAAAAGTGGTTATTTCATAAAAAAATTAGAATTAG
>JAAAKG020139021.1:0-12476 GCA_010014905.2 Druon quercuslanigerum
TAAATTTAACATTAACATTTATTTATTACCATTATATACATTACTTATACTATTTATAATACATTATTTATTACCATTAAATTATAAGTAATATATTAAATATATATAAATTGTATATTATATATGTAGAAAATATATAACATTCTTGAGTCTGGAAGATCTAGAATTCAGATTTGACTTTTATTCTTCAAAATCATATCCAAATTTAAGAATAATTCCTGATACATATTTAAATATAAAGGGTTTGTATTTGTGACTTAAAAATTATAAAACTTTATACTCAACTTTTTTAAATTTAGAAAGATTTTAATTATGACAATTTATAATTAAAAACTTTACAATTTTGACTATTTACATTCAAAATTTTTTCAATTTGGAAGATTTAAAATTGTAAAATTGACGTTTTATTTCTAAGATCATAAATATCATCAAAATTTAAGAATTTTTATTTCTACATTATCAAAATTAAAAAGTATTTAATTGTAAATCTTAAGAATTAAATTATTTAAAAAATATAAAAACTGCACCTTTTTTAGTTCATACACATAAAAAATATAAGGAGCTTGAATGGCAAATTTTCAAGATAGACTTATTTAATTAAAATTAAAATGGTATGAAAGCCAATATAGCTATTAAAAACTTTATTTTTATTTGTGATTAATAATTATATCTTATAGTTCAGTAAATTGATTTATACATTTTAATGTAATACTTAGGCAATCTATTTTATATATCTATTTATATATCTTATGATTTCACAAGATCTTTACATTTTTCAAAGTGCATTTTAATTAAATGATCTTCTTGAATTAGTAAATACATTTTGCCTTTAAGTTCTAATTGTTTGGATTGCTTTAAATTTTATTCCATAACGGTATTACATAATCTTTTAATTGTAAAATAGTGGTTTTCATAATTAAGACATGTTTAAAATAATAAACTATGCATTTCTGTGGATACAGTAGCGCCGGAATCTTAGGTTTTGAAAAATTATTGCGAAATGGATGGCATTTTATTGTATTCTGTAACTTCGTGTATTTATAGTACTAAGCAATGGAATTCGTTTTTTAAAGTTTGCCTCATGATATAATGACTACTTGTTGATGTTTTTTTTTCTTAAGCTACTAGTCGCTACAATTAACAAGCTAAGTTGAGTTAATACATAACGTTAGAGAACGAGAATTATTTACTTTTATAATATTAATTTTTATTTTTAGTGGTAAGTCTGATACTCTTTTCACTCTGGAATTTTGATATCATTAAGAAAAAAAAGCCTACGGTCTGTTATTTGGCATCCAAGAAAAGGCTATAAATGTTAAATAACTTTGAACACCTTAAACTTATTAAAATTATTTGCAATGATTTTTCTGTAAATTGGCTGACAATTAAGTACAGTAAATGAACTAATTTATAGAAACTAAAATTTTAAAAATAGTCAGAAAAATGTTTTAATATAAAATCATTTCTGATGGTCACATCTCCCGAACATCACGAAATATTATCTGTAGAAGACTGACTAGAGAAATTGACCTTTTTGAACCACAAGAGTAGATAAAAGGAAATTTTGATGGAAAATTTCCTTAGAAAGTTATCTTATGTCGTCATACTCCTAACAGACATACAGACCGACACATCAACAGCCATGTTCGTAAAAACCATTTTTTTACTCAGGGTATCTCAAAACGTCGAGAATTGACGAAAACTGGATGGATTCTAATTCGCATACAAGTCTTGCAACATAATTGATGAGAATGCAAAAATAAATTTTATTTGAAAACCCCTTAATGAATTCTTTTCTTAATGGTTTCAAAATGATCGTGGGGTACCACACGAGACACATTATGTAAAATGAATGAAATCGTTATTTTATAAATCTTCTCCTCGAATCAAGAATTTCTTTCTGCTATAATTTCTCAAAGCTGATTAGCTAAGTGTCGAACAATCGATCCTAGTCGAGAGAAAGTAACCGTAATATGAACCAAACAAGGTAAAGGTCACTTCCACTATAAAATGAAGTCGTTTTGTGGCACTTTAATGATTCTACTCATTAGCATTATTTTTTAAACCCTAATTTCGTGATATTCCGCCAGCTTGCTACTTAATTATTGTAATTATGAAATCGTTCTTAATATAATTCAGATTTATACACGCAGTAAAACACGGGATATCAACCCGTAGCGTATAATTCTGATTAATAAACAACATTGGATAAAAATTATCCAGTTTTTTATAAATGAAGTTAAATATTACACAACTTTATTCGCATATATTAAGTGTCAGTTAATCTGCCTTTTATTTGAAATTTTAGGGTGGGGAAAAATTTAAATTTTCCTATATTGGGAATACAATAATATTGTTAAAAAGTTGAATTTTTGAATTTTGCCGAAAGTTTAAAATTCAAATTTTGATCAGACAAAAAATAAAAAAAATTCAAAAATTCAATTTTACGGCCAATCCATGCAAGAATCTTTCTTTAGCCAATATGAGGTTATTTTACAATATCATTTAAGAATCATTATTATTGAATTTTTCAAACAAAGTGTGACAGAATATCAGTTGATGGATTTATTATTGAAAAGTGGAAAGATCCTTTATTTAGATTCTCTATGTATTTACGAATTAATTTCTTGTTTCCTAAAACTTTTTCTGCAGATTTATCTAATTCCGACTCCTACTTCTAGAAGATTTACAAGTTCCTAGGACAACAAAAACAAAAATTTCCAAACAAATAGTTGAATTGTAAATCAAAAAAGATAAATTTTCTACAAAAAATGGAATAGTTCGTTTAGACTTAAAAAAGTTAATTTTAGATTAAATGATTAATATTTAAAGAAAGGACATGAATCTTTAACCAAGGAAATGTATTTTTATCAAATTGTTCAAATTGCCAACCTAATAGATGCATTTTCGACTAAAGTGGAATAGTTAAGTTTTCAGTAAAAACTATTTTTTAACCAAAACCGAATTTTCGACAAAATAGTTCAATTTTAAATAAATTAGATGAATCCTCAACTTAACAAAATTATTCAACCAGAGAAGAAGAAAAAATTTGAAGTTTCAACTAACAAAGATTTTTCAGTCAATAAAGAAAAAATATTTAACTAGATTCGTAAATTTTTAAGCTTAAAAGACGAAATTTCCACGAAACAATTGATTCCTTAACTCGGAAATATGAATTTTCAAAAAAAAATTTAAAGTTCAACCAAAGAGTTCACAACGAAGAATGTGATAGTTAATATTTCAACCGCAAATATCGTTTTACAACAAAATTATTTGTAAACAAGTATTTGAATTTTCCACCTAAAAAGACGAATCTTCAACCAAAATGAAGTACTTTTTTGCTTCATTGTTGAATTTTCAACAAAATATATTGCATTTTCAACCAAAATAATAATGCAATTTTTAACCATAAATAGTTAAATTTCGAAAAATATCAACCAAATTGTTGAATTTTTAATCAAAACGAGCGAATTGTCTACAAAACTGTTGAATTTTCTACCAAAAAGTCAATTTTCAACCAAATAATAATTTTTTATTATCAAAACGATAAATTGCCTACCAAAACTATAATAGTAGACTTTCAAACCAAAAATATTGAAGTTTCAACCAAAGAGGTGAATTTTCAATTTAAATAATGAATCTGAAACTTAATTTTTCCTATAAATTTACCTAGTTTCAATTTCTAGAAGGCTTACAACTTTCTGTATTTCCAACCAGCATTGTTTTCAGAATTTTTTACTCAGGAGTAGGAGAATAATTCCAGTTTTCACACATTAGGCTGTTAATTTCTATGACTCTAGAAATTATTTTCTTTCCATTCAAAAATTGTTTGATTAATTTCTACTTATAATTTTGATATAAATAATATGAAAATTAAAGACAGGAAAGTGATCTTGTAGCTATAAAAAAAGTCATTCGAAAAAATTTTCTCTTGTGACAAAAGCTTGTTTCTTGACACAAATGGAAGTTCCTCTTAAATTTAAGGTCAACTGCATTTTTATTTGTTTCAAAAAGAATCTGTCTTCAGCAAATATTAGGTTATTTCACAATATCTGTTCAGAAATCATCATTAATGAATTTTTAAAACAAATTATCATAGAATATCGGTTTTTGGATTTATTATCGGAAAGTGGAAAGATCCTTTATTTATTTATGCGCACATTCCATAGATTAAAATAGATTAAAACCACATTACACTTCCTTATTTCACAAATTTCACATTTGTTTACTTTTTGAAGTTCTAGATAACCTCCAACTAATATATTTTCGTCGATTTTTACTTCTCATCCTAATAATGAGAAGGTATTGGTTTTATGTAAAATTTCACTTTTTCGGTTTTTATCGGAAAAGTCAGAAAAAATGATTTTTACTAAGTGTCTGTCTGTCTGTCTGTCTGTAGTCTGTAGTCTGTAGACTGTAGTCTATAGTCTGTATACAGTAGGCACGATAACTTTCGAAGGATTGATCAGATTGGATTCTGATTTAACACACTTTTTTAAGGCCTAAAAAGAAAGAACGAGTTCGTAAATAAGCCATTTTGGAAGAAAATTCAAAAAGTGAGCACATTTTCAAAATAGTTGAGACTATTTTTTTCAAAATGTTAAAATTCTGTGAACGGCTATTTATAGTACTCGACAGTTCAAACAACTTATGCTTATGACTTTTTTTCGATAAAATGAATATCATCAGAGTTATAGAATTTTCAAACTCTAAAAAAATAAACCAAAATGAACCTTTTAAGCCAAACAACGCATGATTTGAAAAAAGTCAAGAGAAAGAACGTTTACTTTTTAAAGCCCGAGAATATTGTCATGACAAATTTTTAAGTTTTGTCGAAAACGTGAAAATTCAAATTTTGATCATACAAAAAAACTGAAAAATTCCATTTTACGGCCAATCCATGCACGATACGAAAAAAATGAATTGACTGAAATTGCGCGACCTGAAAAGATCTACAAATTTGTCATTATTTAATTTTCGATAGGATGCATAGCTTTTGTTTTTTGCCGTCAAAAACAACATTAAAAATAATAAATTAAAATTTTGGACAAACGGCACAAGCTTTAAAATAAATTAATAGACAAACGTTGCTCTATCAAAAAATAGCGAAAACTCATTCAAATTTGTCATGAATAATTTTTGATAGGACACGCAGTTTTTGTCTTAATCGTAAAAAATAACATTCAAACTTAAAAAATTAAATTTTTCGAAAAATGACACAAGGTACGAACTATAATTAACTGACTAAAGTTACACTGAATATTTTTTTGAACCTGAGAACTTTTTTTAAAAATAAACTATCGAGCTGAAACTTTGGGAAATGCATTAGAGTACAATAAAGTCTGTGAAAGTACTTCATTTGAGAAGGAAATTCACTAAAAATTATTTCGGCTTTGGCTTATCTTTTTTCCGAAACTCGAAATTTTTTGAACCATAAAACTTTTTTTATACATAAAATATCGGCCTCAAACTTTGAAAAATGCAAGAGCCGACAGGAAATTACGTTAAAATACTTCATTTAGAAATGAAAGAAATAAATACAATTATTTCAACTAAATATGAACCTGCGTCGCTACAGCACTTATAAGATTAAATTTTTTTTCTAAATTTGTGGGAAAACGACACAAGAGACGCACAAAGTTAAAAGACAATAGATGTCTAACCGAAAAATATCTTCAAGTTTTTTATAAACTGCAATAACATTTTATTTACCAAAACTTTTTGCTTAAATTATATCTACATTGAATATAAAGAAATTAGATTTATGGCAAAACGACACAAGTTGCAGTAAAATGTTTAAGAATATTTTTTATTTTAATAGAATGCCCATTTTTTTAATGATAAAAATAAGACAGTAAAAATACTTTTGTTGCAATACTAATGCACATCATGAATGGTAATAATATAAGTATATTGAATTGATATTCATTTTTAAGGATGGCTAAGAATAAAATTTAATGCAAAATGAGAAACAAATATTAAATGAACCATTATAAAGGAGATTTGTACTGATATAGTTGAACATCGTCTTATAGAGTTGAACATAATATAAAAAAGTTCGCGTTTTTGACGAAATCGAGAGCGAAGCCCAAGATACGTGATGAGAATTTGTTCATTAAAGCCGAAGGAGTTTTAACTAAAGAGAATTCACAATCACCAAATGACAGTTTTCGATGCTTGGACCTTTCATTTTAAAAGACTTTCGTACAAATTCGGGGTACATAGAAAAGCGAGAGAGAGAGAGAGAGAGAAGCGTGAGATGAATACATTATCGAGCGCGCAGCGAGAGAACCAACAGTTGCGCACCCAAGGGGCGGTCAATCTTGCGAGTCGCGCGCGCAGCGGGAAGATTTTTTTAGTTTAATTTTACCATTGCTTCAAAATAAAGAACAAATTCAACAACTGATATGCTTTCATATTTTGTTTGTTTAATTCTTTCAGAATGATTTGTATAAGGACAGCTTTGCATTTGTTATACCCAGTATTTGCGATAGTAGACAATAAGTGACTCTTTGGTGAACGTATGCTGATTGTGAGATAACCTAATTGTTCCTAATGTTTTTCTTATCTTTATTATTATCAAATCACAATAAAAAATACACAAAAAAATAATCTCCAATGTTTTGGCACTCATACACACGGGAAAAATTTATACGTAAAAAGTCACGAACTAGTTGCTAGGTCTCGGATGTGAGAAAAATTAATTGGACATTGATGCATTTTCGTAAATAATCTGTAAATTAGGACAACGAATTAACGAACTCAATTTGACAAGTCTAAAATCGTTCACCACTTTTTTTGCGTAAATAAGTGTACAAATATTATGAGTGATCGGGAAAAGTTTTACAGAGCACTCACGAGCTTGTCCGAGAAATTTGGGAACTAGGACGTTGGTTCGTCTTTGCTTCGCCCGCATACACTCGGTGCGTATGTGGACGCGTATGTGCGATTTGAATTCGACGGATGAGTGGCTAAAAGTTTTATTATATCTACATTGTTCAACCTCGATGGCTGCGCGTGTTTACGCACTTATGGTTTATGTTTAGAAACGGTCGAGTTCGAGGGTTCATATCCTCAGAGTTGTGCGAATTTATAAAAAAATATAAAATAAATTAAATAGCACAAATAAAATTTTTCCCTTTTTTGATTTAAATCTAAAATTTTCAGGAACTCCTTGTAGGATATTCGAACTGTTCTTAAAAAAGTTGCAAGTTTATCCATACATTTTCCATAGAAATAAGGATTGAATGTTTGATTTTTTTATTCCGTATCCGAGACCTAGCTACAAGTTCGTGACTAACTGGTTAGCATTTTCTTACCTTGATAAGGGTGTTTTATGATTGCCGAAACCTTGGTGATTATTTTTTACAAATGTTTTTTTTTATTTTGAATTGATAATAATAAAATAAAAATACTGAAGAAATAAAAAGAGAAGGAAGGGGATTAGATTTGCCTTCTCATTTTTCTGTCCTATCTTTTATTTTTGTCAAAAAAAATAATTTTTTCTTTTCTTTTTAGGAACATTTTCATCTTTCTTCCAATTGCAATAGGAACATATTATGATTGTTATACAAATTTGGTCGCTAGATTCTTGGTTCTATTTTCACGAATGCTGCGCATTTACTTGATTATTGGACGTCAAATAGGATTTTGAATTTGATTTTAATCTCATTTAAATCTCTTAGATTCTAATTATCCTTTTGCGACGAATTTCACGTAATCCTACACTTTGCAGTCAAATTCAAGTAATTCCATTTGTGTAAAAAGGATTTTCACATGTCTCGAAACAGAATAGGCAGGAGACATGCTGTTGTTTCCAGACAACTTTTTCTCAGATTTATAGGTTTTTTTCCCGATAGGAATTATTTATTTGAAGAAAAGCTTTCCTTATCGAAACTTGTTATAGAATTTTAATTACAAAGCTCGTATGTTTATGCAGTACATCAAGTTATTCCAAGTCATCAATCATGAACTACATACAATACACACATAGTTTCAGTTATTTTATTCCACTCGATATTCGCAATGCAATTAGTTGATATCTATATGACGTCGAGTGACACGCCCCTGCACTTTGAAGGTGTGTCCAATGATGGCTTAGGCTTATTATGCATGTGATATAAGCAAGCTCTGGTGCTTACAATGTATGCACATTAAAAAAATCATCGTTAGTCGCAAAAAAAATCTTACTCATTCCTTTTCTTACAATATCTATGACGAAAAATGTGTAGATGCCATTTAGTTACGTTTTCAAGAACCACCTGCAAACTATTAGGTCATGTTAATGTTAATTTTAGTTCAGATTTCAACTATAATTAGGATAATGGATCAATTAACAAATCAATCGATTGGCAATTGAACGATCAAAACAAATAATCGGTTCAAGATTTAATGAAGTCCTGGAAGTGCGTAGATGATTAAATATTTTACAATAGTGAAAGTTGTTGGTGATTAATTCTTTAACCGATTATCTGTTTTTATCATTTATTTATTTTTGCTATTTTAGCCTAAAAATTATTTGATTAATTTTTGGCTTATGAACCTGGTTTTGGTTTTTTGGTACATGTAAAACGTTTAATTGATTGAAGCGCACATCAAAAATTTTAAAAAAACCCCCATAAGAAAATCCAACTGTGTTTGGTTGAGAAGTCTGCTATTATTTATTTGATTCAGAATTCTCTCTTTTGATTGAAAATTCAACTGTCTTCTAAACAAGTCCTCTTTTTGGCTAAAAAATTTAACTTCTTTATTTTTGATTAAACTTTCATATTTTTTGTTTAAAAACTGCACCATTTGGTTCAAAATTCATATTTGAGAGTCGAAAATTAAACCCTTTGGTTAAACATCCAACTGTTTTATTGATAATTAATTTACTTGTTACAAAACTCAATTTTTCTTATTGAAATTAATCTTTTTGATTAAAAACTCAAATTTTTTGTTGCAAATTCTTTTTTGTTTTAGATAGAAAATTTGTCCTTTTAAATTGAAAATCCATCTTCTTGGAATAAAAGACATCTTTCTTGGTAAAAATGAACTTTTTTGTTGAAAATTCAACTATCTTCTAAAATTTTTCCTCTTTGGTTGAAAATATTTCAAGTAGTGGTATTGTACTCTTAGTGTTCTTTTTTTTTTAAAGTTTACTATTATATTTTTGGTTCATAATATTTATGAAAGATTCTACCATTTGATTGAAAAATTAATTATTTTTTTGAAAATTAAACCATTTCGTTAAAAAGTTTTTATTGAAAAATCTTGTTTGGTTTAAAATTAAACTATATGTTTGAAAATATTTTTTAAAAATAATTTTTATCTTTTTTGGTTAAAAAGTTTTGCTGAAAATTAATCTCTTTTGATTGAGGATTTCATTTATTTTTGTTTAAAATTTGTCTTTGTTGCTTCAATTCAACTTTTTTTTAAATTAAAAATTTTAAATATTTTTTCCTTTAGATATCAACTATAAGATTTTTCGTTAGGAATTCCTATTTTTTAATTGTTAATTCAACTTGTTTAAATGTTAAACTACTTCGTTGAAAACTCGATCACTTGGTTGAAAATTTATCTCTTTTGGTAGAACTTTGATTATTTGGGGTAAAAGTCCCTAAAAATATTTTTTTGCATATTCATCTGTTTTTTAGGGTTTATTTATATTGTTAAAAATTCCTCTTTGTGGATTCAATTCTACTTTTTTTTTATTGAAAACTACTTTTTTTGTTTTCAATATCAATCATTACATTTTTCATTAGGAATTTATAGCTTTTGGTTGAATATTGAATAATATGGCTCAATTTTTAACTACTTGGTTAAAAATGAACTTTTTTAGCAAAAATGTATCTTCTTTGTTTGAAAACATGACCACTTGGTTAAAAATTATTCTTTATAGGTTAAGAATTGAATTATTTGGCTTTTTTTCATTTCTTTTCGTAAATAAGATTGTCAAACTTTTATTACCAACAGATAATTAACATCTGAGAATAAGGTATCTATTATGTTTTAAATATCAACAAATATTTTAATGTCAATCTTGAACTGAGAAAGTGTAAAATTTATCATTAATTTGGTAATACAGAAAGCCATTTTCTTCGTGCAAATATATGATTACGTAAGAAAAGAGAAATTTCAGTATATGTTTCATATCACTTCTGTCAATAATTTTAACACATACCCATTAAAATTTTTTTGTTGAGATTATATTCAGAAGAATTATTTAACAGTAAAAAAATTATACTTTTTCCTCCATTACTTGTTTTTATTAGACCTGACATCTTCACAACTGCAGTGTAAGATCAGGTGATACCTTTACCCTTTAAAAATAATTAAAGGCATACACTGAATATGAATTATCTTATCCTCATGTATTATGTATATTCCTGCATACCTGTAACCGGTTCTATTTCATGATCAACTCATAAACTAATTAATTAGTCCAAACGTTTGAATTTGAATAATTATAAAGGGCATTAATTATTATAATGTGAGCCTTTTTAAATTCTCTGAAATTGTTTGCAAAAATTGCAACTTCATAACAAATCAATCAGTTTTTAAATTTAAGACTGTGGATAGAAAATTGCGGGACTATTATTTTTCTCAGAATGTCGTTTCTCGTGTGTTTTCTTAACTGAATTAATTAGGAATTTTTACTGACTCAACTATTTCACAAAATATATTGTTTTCTCAGAAATATCTAGTGTTTACTTGTTTTTAAAAATATTTCAAATGCACGCATCTTAGAATGTCCTCGGCATTTATGAATACTGAACGAGCGCTTACTGAGCACAATTTTGCAAAATTTATACCTTTATGTTTGATTTTTCTATAACGTAAATATAATCCTTTGTTTTTCTTCTGATTTCAGGTAAGTGAAACTGCTTGAGGATTGTGTTAAGCGCTGTTTTTTTCGAAGCTTACAAACCCCGTGAGTAAAAAACAAATAAAATAAAAAATTCGTTACGGACATTATCAACTGACATTATATGATTGTTTTCAAGTAGAAAAACGTAAAGGCTAATTTGTGTGCAGAGATCTGAAAATTGGTTTCTATTTTAAATATGCTATATAATATACAATAATAAATTCATGTTGATTTGTTTCTAAGAATGTTCTTTATTATTACAACTAGCACACTAATTACTTAACGATCGAGTGAAAAAATACCTCGAAAAACGACTCAATAAAACGTACACGAATGTTAATTTACGAGTGGTTTAATATTCGTCTCCGTGATTAATGCTCTTGTCTTGCAAAAAGTAATCATTAAAAGTTTTTAAATTGTTTTTCGCGCTCTGTTACAAAGTGAAGTCAATATTTACAAAAAAAATTCACTTTAACCAAAAACAGTTGCATTTTAAACAAATAGTCGAACCTTTTATCTCAAGAGACGAAGTTGCAATAAAGGTGCGAATTTGAAATGAAATAATAAAGTTTTTAACCAAATAGTTGACTTTTTAATAACAACAAAAACTAAACATGAATATGCCCGATGCATTTACAACCGAACAGTTGAAAATCTAATCAAAAGGGATGATTTTCCAACAAAACAGTTTAATTATAAACCAAATTTTCATACATTTTCAACTCAAATGTTGAATTATTAACTGAAATGGATTAATTTACAGCCAATAACGGAATAGTTAAATTGCGGATTAAAAAAATTAATTTTCAGCAACAAAAAGAACTATTTTTGGGCCAAGGAGATGAATCTTCAAATAATAAAATGTATTTTTAACCAAGTAGTACATTCAAGTAGTTGAATTTCGAATCAAGAAGAATAATTTTGTACTAAAAAATACGAATTTACAATGGCGTACATAAATTTTCAAAAAAATTGTTGAATTATCAACTAAAATCGACCAATTTTTAAACAATAATGGATTTTACTTAAAAAATTTAACTTTCGGGAAAAAAACGAATTTTCAACCAAAGAGAATGATCTTCAACTAATAAAATGATTTTCCAAACAAGAAGTTTTATTTTCTACGTAAAACGCGAATTTACAACGAAATAATAAAATCTTTAGCCCAAAAAAGAGAACTTTCAACAAAATAGTAAAATTTTTTAAAGACACACTAATAATTATAGTAATAAGTAGAATAATCATAAGAATAATTAAATAGAGAACTACATTCTAAATAAAACCTATATATCTTTATTAAAATCGAATTAATTAATGTCTGAGATGTAGTAGTATTTTCAAAAAAATCATCATCAAAATTCAAAGTGTCTTAATTTTGAAATTTTTTTAACAATATTTTACCACAATGTCTACATCCGTAACGCTATTATTTCCACCAGTTTAAAGAA
Organism: Druon quercuslanigerum; assembly: GCA_010014905.2. NCBI lineage: Eukaryota > Metazoa > Arthropoda > Insecta > Hymenoptera > Cynipidae > Druon > Druon quercuslanigerum. Next base: position 12,298 of record JAAAKG020139021.1, read on the forward strand.
AATCGCTCTCATGACTAACTACTCTGATGCTCCTGATCTGACACCTCTCATGTGTGATGTCACATCCTGCGTAAACCCCTACGTCATAAATCATCATCCTGGCATGGGGCCCGGTCGATACTACACATATCGATACTACACATTATATGAACTCTACACATTAAGCGAAAACGTCGAGT
>JAAAKG020139022.1:0-12476 GCA_010014905.2 Druon quercuslanigerum
ATTTCGCGGACTTTCAAGGAAATCGGAGACAAAAAGTTTTTAGGCGGGTACACTTGACGAATTTTGCCCCATATATATATATATGAAAAAATGATTTCTTAAAGTGTACAGCTTTCATATGAATATAAAAGTATTGTAATAATTGATCCTAGATCATTTTTGCAGTTATAGGAAGAGTAGCCTTAAGTAGTAATTCCATTAACGTGATAGCAACATACAGCTGAATAGCGTGTATCCAAAGACTTCAGATTGCATCACTTCATAATGCGAACAGTATTTTGTAATAAAACAAAAAAAAAGTTTGGTAACTAAATGCCTGTATAATTATTTTGAGAATAAGAAGAGTTACAATTGTATTCTGTAACTTTATTTCATAGTTGATATTTATGACATAATTGTCAATGTTTAAAAATTATTAATTGTTTTCACAAGTGTCTAACTGTTATGTCTTCATGTTTTTCATAAAGTTCATGAAATAATTAAATTTATTAAAATATTTAAATACTCAATGATAAATGCATAACATTAAAAAAAATGATAAGACGAATTGATTGGAAAGTATTTTCAAACTGCATATGTAGACTTAGAAAGAAAATAAATAGTTTTTAAATAATAATTACATTGGAAAGTGGTGAAATATTGAGAATTTGTAAGGTGTAAAATTGCTGAATGTGTGTTATCATTTGTTGATTACAATAGTTCAAGTATAATTCATCAACTCCAAAATATTGCCGAAAATCGAACACCATTTATAAAAAGGAAATGTTTCTTTTTATGAACGCTCCGTGTTATGACAAGTTGGTAAGCCAACGGATTTTAATGAGAACCTTTTATTGTAATTCGCCCTCTAAGCGCTTCCGTAGCTAAGCTGGCTCCAGGGAGATGTCATATAATACTTATGTCATTTCTTAGACCTACAGTAAGGGGTACCTCACACCTGTTTTTAATCTGGAATCAATTTAATCTGGAATTCAGAATGTCCATGTCAGTGACCGCTAGGTATTCAATTAAATCTCTTCCTCTATCATTGATATTTGTGCTCCCCCACACCGTGTGTTAAGTGTTCGCATCACAACCCAACAGTAGAGGAATCCTGTTCTCCTGGCAGTGCTGAATTAGAATCTCCACCTCCCTGGGAGGTGGGGATCCACCCGCATCGCCAGGGAAATAACCGAGCCAATTACAACCTTAGTCTTTCTCCGCGTTCGTCCCTGAGCCTTACCTTAATAACATTGAGATTTCTGGTGCAGAGATTAGGTACCAAAATCGCATCCATACCCTTGATAGCTATGCCTGACCGTAGCGTTTTTTCGAGCGGCCCCTTATAAATGGTGCCACATCCTAATAAGCCGCTAATCCTTTCCCTGTATAACTAGGGTTATTGAATTAGGGCGAGCCCTGTCTGCATTATTGACATGTATCTGGCTACAACCGTAGAGGCGCCTTTACTGTGGTGCAAATTAATCTGCATCATGGAGAATACCGTCTCAGCCATTGAAAGGCAAATCCGAGGCATCCTCTGACGTTTCTGGTCTCCCTGAAGATCCCAGTTGTCTCACCCTGAAGGTAGCAACACTAGGATTAAAGAAAATAAATATATAATCTACTAATTAAACATTATTTATATGCCTGACTTTCTCTGTCTCTATTTTCCAATGTTCTATGGTTATTGTATCTTACACTTAAAGGGGTAACGTGAATAGGGGGGGGGGGTCGAAGAACGCTCAGAACTTTATTTAAAAAGAAAGAAAGAAAGAAATTAAATTAAGAAAGAAATTAAAAAGAAAGATTAGTGTTCCACGTGAATAAGTGTAGTACAATAATACGTAGAAGTGAAAAATAAGAATTTAATTTCTTCAAACGTACGGTTGTGAAGAATTTATGTGTTTTGAATGTACGATTGTTAGAAACTGATTAAAAGTATCAAGTAATCTAGGCGAAACGTCTGATGGAAATATAAATCTTCTTCATCATTTATGGACCCCAAAGCTACAAAGCCAAAAAAATAATATTTTACTGAGGGTCGCAAAAAGCCACTAAAAATTGGACTAACTCCAATTTCCGGATTAGAAATAATTTCGTTTATAAATTACGGATAGACTCATGTACAAGACTTATCCGGTTTCTGTTAGGGTGGTAATGGGTTTCTGTAGGATGCTATCCGGCATTTTAAGCAGGGTACGCTGACGTCTACGTAAGCATCTGTTATAATGGTATGCGACATGTACAACATGTTCAACATGCAACATGTACTGTGGATATTACCAATGAAAAAATTGAAACATAATTCTTGTTATTTAGTGTATATTACATTTTTTTCTAAATATTTAAGAGTTAATGTAATAAATAACTATTTTTAAAGTAAAAATCATTAATTTGACACTAGATGGGCCGGAAAATATTGGAAACCTAGAAGGGCCGGAGGGTCCACATTGGACCCTAGCCACATTTTCACAGTTTTAGGCAATTTAATGTTTCTTTTTGTATCCAATCGTAGCAAAAGTCATAAAACATTAGGGCCCTAAAAAAATTTTAAGGAGGCAGCAGCGTTTTGAATGTCAAAAAGGTTCAAATTGGACCCTCCGGCCCTTCTAGTGTTAAGCCTGTAATCAAGTCCCAAGTTAAGCTCGAACTTTTGGGGCTCTCGACAATTTTCCTGACCTGAAAAATGTAAATCTAACTTGTCCCGAAGTGTCAGGCTTTTGCACACTCTAATTTGTAACAAAACTTTCATTTTTCTTAAAAAAGTGAGCACAAAATTTTTATTAATAATGTACTATTTTTTTCAAAAATTAATTAATTTTACTCAGAATATTCGCACCACGTTTATTTTATGACCATAACATAATCCTCTTATAATATCAAAATAATCACGGGAAAACATTTTTTTGCAACCACAAAAATCCTAGATGCTGAAAAAATACCGATGAAATAATTCCCAAAAATTCAAATTCACGTGAAATACAATTTCCCTAACAAAAATAATATTAACGACAGTGTTTATTAACTAAATGTATCATTTCGATGGGTTCTACAAAGAACAGGCTATCTTTTCGTTATCTTATCTTTTCGTTTTAACTTTCTTGTTTTGAAAGTTATAGGAGCATAAATTACTAAAATAGCCTAAAGTTTGAATTCGTAGGAAATTTTCGAAAAATAATGGGTTATTTATTCCTCCCGAAACTTAGCTAAATGAAGTAAAAAAGTAACGAAATTTCAGTTTTTAGAAAATATAAAATACGCTAATTTTTAAATTCAAATTACCCGTGTTAGTACCCCGCGGAAGGCCCATTCGGTTGCCCTCACCGATCAACGAATAAAAGTTCTAAGTCTAAAGGGTGAATATTTTGTTGATCATGAATCTCTTAATGTGTCTCACTATGTGTGGATGAACTTTCAAGCTTTTTAATATACATATAATAAGGCTATGAGAGATTAATTTAAAAGTTTTACGGTAGGCAATTCAGGTCATCTACATGCAGCGCTGGTGGAATTTTGTGTCTTTGCAAACGCACCTATCAATTAGCAGGTTCTCGCGGTAGCCTGCTACACCTTTTATCGAGCCACGGTTTTCCTACATTTCTCTCCACACTTGTTCAATTTTCCAAACAAGCGTGTCATTGAAGATAGTTTTTAAAGATATTATTAAGCATGTTCTGAAAAGTTTTTGGCCTGTTGTTCCCTGGGTTGGACAAGTCGCCTTTCTTCGGTAGGAGGTACGTGCGTTCTAACAACAGCTGATGTTGCTGTGTAAAGTGATTGGCGGAAATTTCTTCTCTTATATTACTAGGTCGTTACATAGCTCCTTAAGGGCATGTGATACTTATAAAACTATTGCTTTTACCAGTGTCAGGTTCCCTCGGCTTTGTTCCTACAATAATAAATATGTTGTGAGTTAATGAATATGTTGTGAGTTAATTCAGTAAAATTTAATTTTGCTAAATTTGATGTTTGTGGGTATTATGAGATTATGTATGTTACAATTCTCTCCCATAATTATTCTTAACTGCTACAGACAGCATTGGTACGACAGAGTCCTACATTATTAGAATGACAGAACTGAAAGACGATCCTAACCTCAAAATAGTGCACATGCATACAATTTATATTAAGCGCAATACATTTTTTTTGTTATTAACTCTAAGAAAAAGTGTCCGGGGACGTCTGTTATAATATTTTATAGCATCTCCGAATTCAGTTTTTAAACAAATTTATTTTTGTTGAAAAAAGTCCCATTTTTGTTGAAAAAATCCCATTTACCACACGATGAAGTATCACATGCCCTTAAAGTGGATGTTATTCTTAGTGTACTTATTTGATTTCTTTGATGGGATCTTGTAAAATTCTCTCAAAAAAGTCTCTACGTCGTCGGGCTTGGGTCGATTGTTCACAGGAATAGGGAGATTCGTTGCCGCATGAACTGCCGCATGAACAAGCCACAGATGAATAGGAGGTAGCGACATTCAGACTAACAGCGAAAAGCATGCACCCCCAAAGAGATGATAACGATTTAAGCAGAAGGAGGAACATCAACATCCAGGTTGACGATGGATCAAAAGACCAAAAGACACTTGCGTCAACTAAACAAGAAGATTGTATAGGCAAGACAGAATACGTCTCATATTCAGCTTTTGATTCACTAATTAGCATATCTTAGGACATATTATACCTCTACCGAATAAAGACGACATTTTTAACCCACGGAACTAGAGGTCAATAACTTCTTTGCACATGCTGTATAAGATCTTGAAGAGGCAACAAACAGGTGTAGTTGACTGCCGAGAAAACCTAAAAACTGCCAAAAGCGTCTGTAAAGGCCCAGTAGTATGCCAGCGCCGCTTGTGGATTGTCTGGATTGACTACCGGCAAGCTTTTTACAGAAGCTACCTAAAAATCAGAAGTGCACAGTAGTGACGCTAGAAATATGAATACAAAACAACCCATTTTAGGTCATTTTGTGGGCTAATGCGTACTCCAAAGTATTACAATAATTCTAGACGGCTGGGTATTGTGAGATGTAACTAGTGTTGAGAGGAGTGGGGGGCGTATTGCGTAACTAGGATTTAAGAAAACGCTACTGGGGGCTTCTGGAGATTGGGTGGACCAGTTCTGGAATTGGTGATGAAGACCTTCTTTAAGGCGAGGGAATCCGGGGAGATCAGGGTGTGGGGGCGAGGGTCATGGGGTTTGATATTCATCGCTAGGGTTGGGGTCTGAACGAAGAAAGCAGGAAGATGTGGCCTGGGTCGAGTCCCAGAAACTCTAGTTTTTTTGGTCTTGTGGGCTGCACTTTTATTGGACATTGCTGTGGAGGCGGTACACAACTCGTAACGCAGACGAATATTGGTTTACTAAAGAGAATCGTTTTTTCGGCGTCACTTGGATTCGCCCTTTCACTATAGGTTTCAATAAAGACTTCATTGACCATTTTTACGGGGATGTGAGACTCTGAATTCTAAGGGTTCTAACAGCCGAGCTTAGGGATCGTCTATAAACTATGTTACCACTTGAGGCGGGGGGGAGGGGGGGTCTCACAAAACCTACGGTAGTTAGCGGTTAGGGGGAGGGGGTCCCAGTCAAAGTAGCGTTACACATTTTAGAATGTAGAGAATTTTTTTTGTAAACGTACGTATGATAACATTTTTAGTACGTTTCCAGATAATGAATGTTTTTGGCAGGAAATTAAAAGTTTTCTTTAAAAGCTTATATTTTTTGTTGAAAATGTAACTTGTTGATTGAGAATTCTTAAAAAATAAAAATCCTCCTGTCTTACTTTAAACTTAAACTATTTGTTTAAGAACTCTTGAATTAAATTACAAATTCTTTTTTGTTGTAAATTAATCTCTTTTTTTTATTCTTCTTTGTTAGTTGAAATTTCAACTTTTTGTTTCGGAATTCTTGAATTTGGTTAAAAATTCGTCTTTTTCGGTTCTCTCGATCTCCAAAGATACAAGCTTCACTTTCAAATTTTACTTTAAATATTTGGGTGAGAATTCTTAAATTTGATTAAAAATTCTTTTTTTTTTGAAGATTAATCTTGTTTAAAAATTAATCTTTTTCTTCAAAATTGAACTTTCTGCTTACCCACCAAAATTTTTATTATTTTTATATTATTTATATTCACACCCTGGAAATGCCAACACAATACTTAAGTCATTTTCATTCTGTCTTTTTCAGCATCTATTGTATATGTTTTGGTAGACAAATCTTACAACGCAAAATAATGTCCTTTTTGCAATTACCAACATCACTCCAAAAAATCGATTGTAATGACTTGCTCTAAGATCTTTTTTACTCCAAAATCTTATGATGACTTGATTTATTAAAAATTAATATTTCTTTACGTAATTATGTGACTGAAGAGGCCTATAGTCGAAAGGCGAAACGTTGAAATTTTATTACATGCATTATGGACCAGTATACTAACAAATAATAACATCCTCTAATTAATTTTATCACCGGTTCCATATTAAATAACATCATCTAATTAATCTATTCTATTGTTAAAAGTTCGTCTTTTGGCATAAAATTAACTTTTTCATCAAAATTTCATATTTTCGATTTGATACAAAGTTCTTTTTTTATCATTAAAATCTTGTTTTAAATTAAAAGTTTGTCTATTCCATTTTTGGTGAACAGTTTAGCTTTTTTAGTTTAAAAATCACCTTTTTATTTTAATTACTGACTTGTTACCGAAGTTTATAATTTACCGTATCCAGTCAACAAAAAGAAAAAGCTTTAGGATGCTGGCTGAGTTTAATTCCTGATCATAACTAATTTATAATTACAAATGAACGCAACCGACACTTAACTATATATATATTTTTTATTCCAGTTTTTCAGAATTGTTAATAGTCATCGAAAAACTAGTTCGAAGTATTTATCAGAAAGTTTAAAGAAGTTCAAACTTGATCAAATTAATATAAACAAATAAAACGCAGATAGTGGTTTCGTAAAATTAAACAGCGGTCATCTTAAAATCAAAAATTTATAATTATTTTAGGATGAGTAAGTCATAATTATTATATGCACTAGTTATTACAGTGAGAAATCAAATATTTAATGAAATTTTCCGCCAAGTTTTAAGAAACCACTTTCTACTTTTTATTTGTTTATAATAAATTAATAAATTTTAAAAAACTGTAATAATTATTGTTTTATGAGTTATTATAGAAAGTTATTATTATAAAAAATATTATATAGAAATTATTTTAAGAAAACTGCTGTTAATTTTGAAGAAACTACTTTATACTTTATATTTGCTTATTACAAAAGCCGTAGCAGCGTAAGCTTGGGTGAAGAGCCCCTGCTTGTTTTTAGATCCTATTTTAGGGGTAAGCTTCTACTATTATAGGAATAACTTGTCCTAAGTGCTAACTTAAAAAAAATGTTGTGACAAAAGTTATATTCAAATTTAAAATAATAAAAAATGCGAATTTCTCAAAGTTGGCTCAACCGGTTTCGATGACTTAAGTAGATTTTATATTAAGTATTAAAATAATTATAAAAAATAGCAATCATTTCCTTCTACGGGAAGGAGGTAAAAGAATTTTTGTAATTTTGTAACCCTTTTTTTGTCATAATTTTTTTGTATCTGCACTTCCATTTTTTTCTGTAATATACTTATGTCCAAGGTAACAACATATATTACTTTTGCGTTTTTCTCCCAGAGACGCCGCATATTTTTTTCAAACATTTTTGCAAAAGTAGTTTTTGGAAATATAGGACATTCCTTGCGCAGAGTTGCTGCGTTGCTGTGTATCTAAGCATCTTAAACGCGCCAACGTGTTAATTGAGGACCTTTTTTTATACTTTCCATTGTTTTTTTTTATAAAACAGTCATTTTGTAGATTTATTGAATTAAAAATTACATTTATTGTAAACATGGGAGACTTTTTAGTGCCAACCCGCCATTCACTTGAATAAAATTACAACCATTCTATTTCAGATTTCGGGGTGCTTTTTAGTGAGCAACCTCGCATCTCCATTGAATTAAATCACAAATTTTTGATTACAGAATTCAGGATGCTTTATAGTGAATCTCCTCGGCCTCTGACAATAATACTAGAGGCCTTATTTTCTCAAGGTCAGAAGTAATTCAGCAGAGGGAACAAAAGAGTGATATTTGTGTGTTCTAGGCATAGTTTTTGCATATGCAAATTTACCTTTAGTCAAAGTTTTATCCATTAAAATTCCAACCCATCGAGATTAAAGATGAAACCAGCTTAGGATAATAGAATAGAGTAAGCTGGAGCAGAATTGGTATGTTTGCTTAACCTCATCCTGTCCAGATGTCCAGAAAAGGGTCAGCTCCGGTGCGATTTCTCGGTCGGCTTTCAATCCATTAACAATAAGTTAACAGTTTGAAAAGTAGTACTATATGGGCTTAATCCAAAGTATTGGATTTAGCACCTGCCAACTTGTCCGAAACCCTTGGAAACCCCTTTCGAAAGTCCATATTTTCGGTTTGCTTCCGGCTCATAGAAAATAAGGATAAAACCAACGCCGAGATAAATTTAGAGTCTCCTCCTCACTAATTCACCAGGTTTGCCATCTTTTATACTGTCTCAAATACCGCGCAACCCTATTTGAAATTTGCGAAAGGGCCTCTGGGGGTTAGCATGCAATAGTTTCTCCTGCACGTATTAGAGACAAATTGACGGCAAAACTAGATAACTTTGAGATATTAAATGTCTTCCAGACTTGAACTTTAAATCGCATTTTTCTATAAGCTATAAAGGGTAAAGAAAAATTTAAAAACTTTTACATTGTTTTGAATTGGGTTAAGTGGAACTGCGAATTTCAGATACCAGTTTCGTGGCTTTTCTAGTTTGCCGTTCAGAATCTTCAATTTGTTTCGCAAATCTTCTACGACCCCAAGATTTCGAGGCCAACGTGAAAATTAACACTTTCACCGACTTATAGATTTTTGACATTGTTAAAGGATAAGGAAACATTGCGTGAATTATGGGATTATCTATTACAGAAAATTTGCCGTCAACCATTGCATTTTGATCAATTACTAAATTGTTATGCTCTACTGCGAGAAATATGTTACCGACCATTATAATATTTTTCGTAGCTTTTAAGTTTCTAAGTTGTATCTGGTAACGGGCAAGTCGTATCCATATTTAAAATTAATCATTCGTATTAATATTCCAAACAATATAATTTTTGTATCCAATAATAAGGATAACGACCAAATATAAATAAATAAATAAATAGAGTACAAACCGGTAGTGATTAAGTGAAGTCTCGGTCTTAAAACACGCTGCATTTTTCGACTAGTACCTAATTGGTCCGCGATCGCCACGTAAAACTTAACGAGCGAAGACTGTTGCGTGAAAGTCGCTGGGAGTAAGTCTCACGCTATTAGCCTGTGCCTACTATGTAAAAATTGGCGAGTGAGAAATCTTATTGTCGACGGTGATTAGAGGGAGCCTCGCGCGATTAGCTTACGATCGCCACGAAAAAGTTTACGAGTCGGAAACAGTGATGGAGAGAGGAAGTGGGATGGGGGGATAGAGTATTTAGAGGCATGAAGAAGTTAAAATACTTTAAATACTACATTAACCAGGCTACGAAACCCCTTTTTGTAATTAATTTTTTTTAATTGTTGCTTAAGTCTTAAAAATTAAATCTCGAAATAAAAGTGGATTGAAGTTACATAGTAAAAAAAATCTCTTCTTAACTGCCACTAAAATTGTAATTCTTTGTGCACTTCTTCAAAAGCGCAAGGAATGTACTATATCTTCACCAATTTTTTTAGCCCCATTTTTGTTAGCAGATCATTTTCAAGGGATTAATATGTATTATCTTCTAGCATCGTCAAAACATTTGCATAAGAGGTGCGTTTGCCTAATTTTTGCACATATGTATGGAAAATTGCTGGGTACTTCTTTTTTAGCATGATTTTTGTCGAGGCAGAGCGCCGTAGTTGAAGGAGTATGATGATGTATTTTATTATTTTCGCGAAGTAAAGAAGTAAAGAAACGCTATCAGAAGGCAATAAAATTATCTAATTTACGAGTTATTTTTGAGGAAGTCCAGGGAATTCTGCAGATTTCAAGAAAATTCGACTGGATTCAGGAGAATTCTGCATTATTCAAGAGAGTACTGTCGATCTTAAAAGAATTCTGGCAAGTATTATATAATTCTGCTGAATTGAAGAGAGTTCTGCCAAACTTAAAATATTGCTACTGAGGTCAAGAGAATTCTACAGAATTGAAGAGAATTAAACAGAATTTAAGAGAATCTTACATAATTTAATAGAATTCTACAAAATTTAAGATAATTATTCCTGATCATTGTTACTATTTCGCACTCGAGACCTGACATACTCATCCTTGAATTCGAGAAACGAACCATGTTTGTTATCGAGCTTTCAGTACCAGGTGAAATAAAAATTATAGAAAGGTCCTTATCATGAGCGCTTTTGGAGGTGCCAAGCTTTCATTGGTTAATTGCCTGAAAATCATCCCTGTCTAAGACGGTCGTTCTTGGGTCTTTCGAGTCTTTACGGTGCACGAAGTTTTGTCGGATTATCGTTTAAAGTCCGCCACTGACAGTAACCATCTATATCGCGGTCGTGAGACGTAGCTACGGCTGAAATTATACCGCGGTTTTTCTGGGAGCAAGTGGAGTTCTTCAGATTAGCACTCGCTTCAGGTAAAATCTCGTGGTTGTCCTTAAGACCTTTTAATTTCATACACATGTACACAGGTTTTCTAACTAACTATGCAAACCCTTGTACTGTGTGAAAGTGCACAATAAAATAAACAAAAAATTCCTCTAGAAATAAGTTGTGCAAAGCTTTGTTTGGGCACAATCAAGCTGGAAAGTTTGGCCTTATTTACTAATGAGAAGCGAGCTTTAGCAACCAATTGTAGGTTTTTTAAACGTTGAGGTAATGTCTGCTTCTTGGTGACACACTTCAGATCCCATATTCTGTATTTCCCCGTCGAGTAACCGCCCTTCCATTGCTTATTTCAAAATGCAACGTTTAAACCTAAAAAACTTTTTAAATTTTTATTTATTTCTTTCTAACTTTTATAAGCAAGGTTAGGCAATAAAAAACATAGCTCTGAGAATTTCGGTTACATAACTTGTAATAAAATTAACAAAATCATGAACATTCGTGAAATACAGCAAATTTGCTTTCTTGAAAATTTTTAAGCAAGCCTAACATGAGATAACACCTTTTTTTAACAAAAAAGTTACTTTTTTCAGTTTCTCAAAGAATTTCAGTTATCTAAATTTAAAAATTTTTTTTAAAAATCTCAATGAACGAGGACCCAGAAAAATTTGCTTCTGGTCGCGCACTTGCGCTTTCAGTCCAAGTGGCGACACTCCTGGCTCTCTTTTGACGCATGCGCAGTTCATATGTCTAATGTTTGTAGACTGTGCAATACTATGATTTGTATGAAGATCACGTCGAAAATTTAATGATAAATTTAATTTTACTCATAGTTATTCAAAATTATTATGTGTCATATTTTTCCTTACGGGGGCTTCGCCCCCCGAACCCCCCACGGAGCACAGTGGGAGAAAAAGAACTTTTTTGGGACAAAAATCAGCGGACTTCTCAATTTTCAACGGATTAGAGCTTCTTTTTTTAATTACTCATGAAGAATCGTCCTTTCATGTAGAGGCGCACGTTTTTTGAATTTGTTATTTCATAATTTGTTATTTAACTTAAAATTTGCAATTGGTTATATTTGCGATATTTACGTAGCCCCATTCATCGATATTTCTGCAAAAAGGTGTAGAATTAGTAAAGTTACTTCTTTTGAATAAAAATTTTACTTGTAGATAAATATCCTGTATTTTGTTAATTGTTATAAACAAATGAATGGATATAACTGTCAACTGTTGCATTTTCGGATTTCGAATGTAATACGTACATAGATTTTGTTATAAAAATGTGAAAAATGAATTTTTAATTGCGAACAAGCACCAAATAACAAATATAGTTAATAATTTAAACAATTTTTATAAACAAATTCACTTATTTGGCTTAGAAATTTTTTTTTGTGTGGAATCATTTATTTTCATCCTAAGAACAAGAATATTACACATTAGAGATCCATGAAACAACATTTGTCATTGTTATAAACAATTTTTATAAACAAATTCACTTATTTGGCATTTATATGCATAGAAAATTTGTCTTTTATGCGGAATCATTACTTTTCATCTAAAGAATAGAATTGGTGCACAACTGACTTTCATCCAACAACATTTATCAATGCTATAAACAAATCATACAATCAAATTCACTTATTTTAGTGTCACTGCAATTGGTTATATTTATATAAGGGGCCGTCCACAAATTGCGTAAGGGTCTTTTTACACATTTTCGACTCCCCCTCCCTTCACGTAAGGAATCGTAAGATTTTTCGTGGCCCCCCCCCCCCCTCCCCCCCCCCCCCACTCCGGCCCCTCACCTCCCATCTACCACCTTTCGAGTCTTCGCC